>JBAJHX010000040.1:6748312-6766082 GCA_037176925.1 Amniataba percoides | reverse complement strand
ATTTACATACATGACATTATAGGGAACACATGAGAAGATAATCTATAAAATTCAACTCATCGAAATACAAAAAAAAATGTCACGTAAAAGGTGATTTTTATGCGACCTTTACAACTGCAGGTCCCTGCTCAAATTAAAGATTGTTGATTGTGGACAAAGAGACCTGTTGTCCCATCAGTGTGTGAAAAAATGTCAAATGATGTCTTCCAATTATCAGCTTACAAAGTACAAAGTTATGCTAACTCTCAAGTGATATTTCATCAGATTTCAACAACCAACAGAAAATGAACATGAGGGTTATTGTCTGCGAGGGGCTGTAAGGAAGATGGCAACTTGGTTGGACACAGTTGAAGATTAAATAGGCCGGATCAAGGTCTCAGTTGAAGCCTATTACAATTTTGCTTTACAATATGAGGACCCTGAATTTAACAATGCAGTGTTAAACCCAAGAGCTTTCAGCCAAACTTTCCATTCTGCTGATTCCCTTGTTTGACCTTGTACCAGTGTCAATGTATGAAGTAGGCAGTGATGCAGATGCAGAGATCCAATCTACCTTATCCATGCAGAGATGCACGAAAGGCCAAGTTTTCTGTAGATGGAGAATACAGACAGCTCCAAGGTAGCATGCTGTTTCATAAGGATTGAACAAAATGCCTGTGCTGAGGTATGTTATCCCTGAGGAACCAGCAGAGATGAATGGGCTGTGAAGCTGACTGAATAAAAGAAGAGTTTGAAGCATTGACAGGAGAACACCCTTGTCCTAAAGAACCACGCTCAACATCTGGTTGCGATAGATGGAAGAACGGTCTTCAAAAGTGTCAGCTGGGACAGCTTAATGTCACAATTAGTGGTGGAAAACATGGAAAACACAATGCAGATGGTGAACCTCCGCACCAAAACATCAAGAAGCCTAGTAAGGGAGAAATAAATTAGCCAATGGATTTCCCAGAGGGTACGGATGCCCCAGCCTCGAAGCTGCTCTAGAGGTCACAGTCAATGGTTCTCTTATTAAAAGGGAGATGGATGTCACATTTGCTCTCAGAGAAAAAGAGGGTGTAAAGGATAGGCCTGACATTAACCAGATGGTCCAACTCTTACCAGCTCTCTTCACAGAAAGCCAGGTTTGTGTGATGGGTGACTTTCCATTTCAATCGATATTGAGAAACAGCTGTTTACACAGCTGCCATTGAACCGTTGCAGAGGAAAGTGCGACAAGGTGCCGTCATTAGATAAGAGTCAGTCAAACCTGAACTGGAGAAAAAAAGCATAAAATAATGGAAACATGGCATTTATGTTTGTTTCAGGTCTTAATCTATTCTTCTTGATGTGTATCTGTGATGTGTGTTTGTGTCCTTTTTATTTTGTTGGGGTGGAAGATTCAGACACATGCATCATGCAAGTCATATAATGATTTATTTGTCTTTTCCCATTGCACTTTGTCACATTTTCTTTGGATCAGTACACCAACTTTCAAGTGCCTCAGCCAAGTGCAAAAAAACATTTAGTGATATTTGTACTTTTTTTTTCAATTATTTTCATCATTTTCAATTTTGTTTCTGATACTGACACTACTGAAATATGGCATTTAAAGAATTCATCTGCAACATCTGTTTCCAGACACGGTGCCCTTATTACTCTAGATAAACCCCAGAGCACACAGGGGACGGAGCGGTTATAACTTTGTACGTTCTACTGAAGGAAAAATCCTGTGAAAGCTCTCTCTCCAGTGTGCTCTGAGAATTATGAGAAAACAGGGATATTGTTTCTGAAAGAGGTATTGCCGTTCAGCTTTTCAAATTAATTGGTCAGTGCACCACAAGCTTGGTGGAGGGAGAAATATCAGAGACAGATTTCTCGAGAGCTGGACAAATACAACCAAAGCTATCTGCATGGGGATGCCATTAGAGAATAATATGTGTGTTTGTTTTATAGGGATTATAGTGCCTGGTCCACCCTCCTCTACACCACGGAGCCAACAGCCCATCAGGTGTTTTATTCTTACCAGTAATTAAGGTGTGTTAGTTCCTCAGAGCAGTCCTGTGAGCCTCTTTGTTTTATTATCATATTTGGTTATTTGTCCTACAGCATTTTCCTTTACTGCTGCCAAGAGATGTTATGTTACAGTAGTTTATCCTTCAGAGGCTACATTAAAATAATAATGACTTGCTGTGTGTATGCTTTGTGTTCTTTGGCCTACATACACACCTTTACAGAACAAAATAAATTAAAACATTACAAGTGACAGTGAAAACAAAAATGAAACTGGCCAATTACGTTTGGCAACTACCAAAGCCAAAGTGACACCACATCATCACTGTCTTACTGCAGATGACTGAGCGAACACCATCTGGAGGAAATACGGGACACACAGTGTCAAGATGAAAACAATGGATAAAATATGCTAAATGAATGATAGGTACCTACTGACTGTCTGCTCCAGAGAAAGTTTAACTCCTCAGCACAAAAACAAAAGACAGACTCAGAAACAGCACTCAGTGAGTAACTGGCTTATTTAACCACACCACAGTTGTAATAATTATCATAACTTCACATGGCGTAACTTCTTTTTTCTTCCCTCTCTGACTCTTCTGTAGGATCTTGATGTCTCCTTGAAGATCCCAGCGAGTAATTTCCTAAAACCCGGCAACCAAATCTGGAGTAGGATCACACTGTTTTTGAGTTTTGTGGTTGAATCCAGGCTTCCATCCAGAGGAATATTTTTTCAATAAAATAAGTTTTGATGGCAGTATTTTTTGCTACAACAAGCTAATTTGGTTGTGTTTTAGCTGGTGACCGTAAAGGTAAGTGGTTAGAAAAAAAGTGAGAACGAAAAGCAATGAGATTTTTAAAAAAGTTAAAAGGTTTTACTAATTGCTTTGTTTTTCAGTTTAAAGCTCACTTTGAAAACTGAGGTTCAGACCAGCTTACAGGAACAACAGTGTTGACAAAAAGCTGTTTTTTTAATGTAATTTAAGTAACATCAAAGAAAATGTGCATTTTGTAGGAAAGAAGAAGAAAATACCCCTCAAGAGTTTGGTAGAAAATATGTTTTTAAAAAAATCACTTGGAATCAATGAATGGAGAAATGAGGCACAAACCTCAGTCCTGCTTCTGTATATTCTAAAGTTCAGTCCAATCTAATGAGATATCAGCAGTCTGAATTAACCAAATCAAGCTCATATCTTCCAGAGCAATAGTGGTTTTAGTAAAAATCACCTTTTTTTCACAGAAATAGGACGGGGGATCTCATCCATATCATTTTGTACTTTGTCTGTACATATGGCATGTGAGTATTGCATTAAGATATACTTGGATTATAGTAGACAGAAGAACTGTGCGGAAAGTGAGTTTTACAGTGGAGAAGCTGGGGAAAGTAAAATAATCCCTCGGCAAGAGCCAGTGTGAGTGATAGTTCCTCTCTGGGTAAGAGTGTTATAGAGAGAGACGTCTGTATGAGCGGCTGCAGCACGTGTTTGTGTCTGAAACGCAACACTGTGCCAGAAATACTCAATTGTGTCAGCTGATTTGGTAATTAAATCAACTGAATGGGTTTCTTCCTGGCTTCCAGTCTCCATCTTGTCCAACTCACCACCATTCCTCCTCTCTCATGTGCCTCTGTCTTTTTTGCTGCCGTGCTCTGGGACTTCTCACCTCTCATCTTCAATGCTCTCTGCTCTCATCTCAGTTGCTTGGTCATGGATATGCTCTTCCCGTGTTTCCCCTTTCATCCTGTCTTCCTCTCTCTCTCTCTGTGTCTTTCTGCATTTACTCACATGTTCATCACATGAGATTTATCAATGCCTCTTTTCTTATTTCTCTGTATTCTTGTTTTATTGTGTACAGCTCATCTTCTTTGTCATTTTTAAAGGCTGGGGTGCATTCATTTCTCCCTTCCCTTTTTCATTCTCTCACTCTTTCTCACCTTTTGATTTCACTCCTCCTTTGAAAACCTGCTGAACCTCGTGGCTATGGCTCCAAATGAGGCTACACACATTTCCATCTCTATGCGTGTGTGTGTGTGTGTGTGTGTGCACGGGCACACTCCTACAGTGTGAACTTCCTCAACAAAATGTGTTCTTGATCTGGGGTTCGTCAATCATTTACAAAGTCCAAAATCACTTCCGCTGAACACTTTTAAAATATTCATTTGTGTAGTGGGGTTGTTTCTCATCTTTTCCCTCCCCCCTTTTTCTTCATGTTGTCTCCCTCTGTTAGATGCTGAGATTGATGTTGAGAGGGCAATGGGTTGCAGCTAAAGATAGCTAAAAGGATTAGACACTAAATTAATAATTACAGATTTGCAGATGAGAAATGAAAGAAAAAATTTAATAACATTAAGTGAAAATAGGATGTTTATGATACTTATATGAAATACTGACACCTGAATTAAGGTAAACGCGGACTGTGGAAATAAGCCCAGCATCTGTGACTTTACCCACAGGTGTCTGCCAAGCGAGCAGAAACCACAGTGGGTGAGTGCGATAGACTGACACCTGCCAATCAAATAAATTAGAACGGTTCTATTGAGATTACTTTTTCACATTGTATTTCAGGGGGGAAAAAAACTCTAACTCTCCCTCTGCTAGCCGTGGTGATGGTGCAGTAAATCAGGCACACTGGGAAAACCTAAAACCCCACAAAACATGCGAATCCGTCAGCGGAGCTCGTGCAGGCCAGCTACACAGATGGGAGTATCGTTGCCAAGCAGCTTAGTGTTAATAATGACTCAGTTATCATGTGTGGATGTTGCCTGCAGTTTTACCGGCTGAATTATAAATGACGGAGCTCTTGTACAACTACATTGTCATAAGACAGATTTAGACTGTGCAATGCAGTGTGTGTGGGCCCTGGTTTGATGTTTTTTTTACACTGAAATAATACCAACCTGTAACCCCCGCACCCCCCGCGAGTGAAATCTAGTCTCTCCTCTAAGTGAAAAACTGTCGCATTTCCCTCTGAATGCCTCTCCCTCAAGGAAAGGCAGCTTAAATATCTGTCACCGGGTTTGAGAATTATCACTCAAATAAATACGATTAGATGGTGAGGAAATATTGGAGTTACAGGCAGAAAAAAGGGTTTGTGGGGGGTGCAGATAGGGACGTGTGTAAGTTGTCCAGGCACAAGTCAGCACGCAGACTCGCAAATGAAATGATCCTTAACAAATCCGTGGCTGCTGTGATGTGGAACAAAGTCCGTTTTTTAATGCAGACCTGAAAGAGCCAGAAAAACAAAAAAGCTCTGCCCAGCCTGAACCTGCAGCAAAAGTCCCAGCACACAGGCACTTTGCCATTTCAGACCGACACCCAACATGGCCCGAGCATGGTGCTGTTGTGAAGGAAATGTTGTCTGTATCTTCTTTCCCAATTCCATCCACGAGATCCAAAGAAAACCAGTGATGGACCCAGATGTTTGCCACATGAAATGTCAATCTGCGTAGGCACGGATGCCCACGTGGTGCGTAAAACCCCGATGAAATGGGACCGAAATCGCTGCCTTCCACAACATTAGTTAAATAGTACCATTACAGTTTCAGAATCACTGCAATCAGGTTCATGACGCAATTTAGATGTAATATGTCTTTTAACTCGCAGAAACCTCATCGCTGAAATTTCTATGTTTACCTAATGACCTGCACACCAACGTGTTTATGGGTTTAGGGTGCTGCTTTCCTCTGAGCATCCCCGACCTGGCTGACATGAGATAGCCTGTACCGACTGGTAATCAGCTCGTGAAAGAAAAAAAAAACAGCGGGTGACTTGTAACTAAGATGGATTTGTTTACAGAGCCCTTGTGATTGGCACTGTTTTGTTACAATTGCCAGTTTAGGCTTTAATCCAGCAATTGTAAGTTCAGGCTTAAACCTTTACTCCCATGGCATTTTCTGGTTTGATGGAAATGGAAACGTGCCATTGGTCATCACAGTGAAAGCTATTCCAAGGCGCTTGGATGGCGCTCCAGGGTGAAACAACAGCACATATTTCCCCCCCACCTGGCCCTGTTCTCTCTGAGAGACAGGCAATATGGTAATGAGAGGAATGAATAGTGAGTCTCTGGGAAGACTTTCCTCTTGCCTGTGTGTGTGTGTGTGTGTGTGTGTGAGCACGTGCGTGTGTGAGAGAGAGAGAGTGGGAGAGTGTGTGTGTCCGAGCATGTGTGTGTCCAGCTGCTCTCTTGGCCACTGTGGCCATTACTGAGCAGTACCAAGCAGCAGAGCATGACACACACCAGCTGGATCTGCACACACCTCCACTGAGAGACGAGGCCAGTGCCAGTGAGACAAGGAGGGAGCGAGAAAGTGAGAAGGGGGGAGGGGGGAGGAGGGAGGGAAGGCAAAGAGACAATGAGGGACAGAGGTGCCAGAGCCAGGGAGACAGAGGAGAGGAGAGATCCATCCTCAAGGTAAGATGACACAGATTTAACACCATACGAATGACGGCGACAAAGTCACCAACGCCCGCACACAGTGCGAGAGGACACACACATAATTGCACTCCCAAATATATTATCACCACCCCTCAGTGTCAGATTGGGTGTATGCAGTCGTTTGTGTGTGTGTGTGTGTGTAGGTGGGCAGTTTCTCTGGAGAAAAAACTTCCACCATGTGTCACATTGTCATGGTGACCATCAGAGGAGCCATAAATACAACTCTGATCTGCTGCATTAGGGAATGTCCAGCTGTGTGTGTGTGTGGTCACATGTACTGTATCTCTCAGACATATTGAGGCTGCCATCCATGTCTGCGAGGCATTTCTCTCACCCTTTCTCCCTTCTTACTTCCTTGCATTTCACTCTCATGCAGCTTTTCACAGGCACCTTTGCCGGTGATGAAGAAAAACATTATGCATGGATGGATTTGGGGTGGGGGTGTTGTTGGAGGGTGGGGATGGCAAAAAGATTATTCATATGCCAGAAGATAAATGTATTTTCTCTACTTGCCTCATTCCCTGCCCTCGCTCGCAGCCCCTCTTCCATCTCCCCCCACCCTTTCCCCTCATTTCGTATTCCTCGGTCCAGCCACATTATTCCTGCTCCCTCTCCTCCTTGCCGCTGTCTGGCCGGCTGACACGAAACGATAGAGCATTCTGTCATGGCGTTTGGAACACACTGAACATCACTTGTCAGCTGAGGGACGACAATGGTTGGCACGGAGCAGGGGGGTACGTGGGCGAAGCGAGATGCTCTACCTACAACCCACTTTTGTTTAAATCCCATTACAGGGAGTCCGGAGTCGTCTTCTTCTTGGCTGGGAGTCAATGTATGTCTCACGCTGTGTTCAAAATGTTTTTTTTCTTTCTTATACCTCCCTGCAAGAGGCCAGGGATGCTAATTCACTAAAGTTTCAGCTATTAAAAGGCATCAAATGCACCTAATGTTGTTTGTCACTAAAAACTTCCAAAAGCCTCTTAGGAAAGCGAGTTGCATCGATTAATTCTGCAGGCAAGCAACGCAGTGACAGGATGTTATTTTTCTTTCCAGTATGTTACATTATCAATGCCGTTCAAAAACAAATATGGCTCCGATTGATCCGCAATGCCCCCCTGATATGAATCACTTTACACAGCCTTTTACGTAGTCAGTACATTTCTGGGAATGTGTAACTGTTCCCAATAATTAGCGTTAAACTCACGAGGTCATTTACATCAGTTTTACTTTTGGGATGAATTGATAAAGCACTAAATTTGGTAGAGCTAAAAGGAGAATAATTTCTGTTAGCAGGTAGCAGGTGCACTTATACATACTCAGATGTCTGCAAAGATTTGCCTCAATAATAAGGTTAAACACAAAACTGCAATCAGTCTGATCCTTAAATCTCATAACTTTAATTGGTTACAAAATGTTTAAAGAAATAAAGGCCAAAACTAAATGAAAATAACCCCTGTAAAAAAAAAAAGTTTCTTTGAAAACTCTTTATTTAACAAGTAATCATAGCAGTTCAGTTTCATGTGCAGTACCTGCCTAAAGGTTGCATAATAAAACATACATTTTTAATCATAATCATCATAATTGCTTTTGTTTGTTTTTGTCACACTGTTCTAAACAGAGGCTCGTAATGCAGGGGCCATTTTTTTTCCCTGAAAGGTAAAGCTGCCTCATACAGCCCTCATAGCAGGAAGAGCACAGGTGTTACTAATAACATTAAAGATGGTTCTGTTCTGTTCTCATGTCCCCGTAAGCCATGACAGTGTGCCAGCGTGTTAGCATGCATTACCAGGACCGTGAAACCCAAAACAGCAAGTGAAATCCAGCCATAGTTTATTTTATTATTCACACCTGTGCCATGATACGGTGCCCTGGAGTGGCCATTGAGAGAAAAAAAAACAAGAAAGTTGAGGCTGCATTTACCACACCGAACACTCAAAATGCAATTGTGTGCGCACGTGTTATGATGTGTGCATTTTGATTGATTCATACCTGCATTTTGATCAGTTTGTAACCACGTTTTGATGAATTCGTCTGAAACTTTAGATTACTTTGTTTCCCATTAATTAAATAATTCAGTAATTCAATAATTCTGGCAGCGCACGAGGCCGGATCATTCGCTCTGGCCGGCTCCTCCTCAAGGCACTTGTCCTTGGTGATAGCCATGGCCTGAGACTTAATTAAGCTGTGCTTTATCTTAGGGATGAGCTATCACGACAACCTGACAGCACCCGATTTGCACAGGATTATTGTAAGTAAAAGGCTACTAATGAGACTAACTATTGAGCGCTTGTGGATTATATCGCCTGCAGTGCCATTCTGTTATGCTGGCTTCCTGTACACACACGTTGTAACCTTAGAAAATTGATGTGGCTAAGATGTTTCCCTGTTTACACATGTAGCAGGCATGGAGCAGCATTAGCAGCCATTAGGAGTCGAACGTCTGGCACCCTGAAAAATGTGAGTCAAATATTAACAGTTTTTTTCTTTTAACTTTTCTTCTTCTTTTTTGTCTTTAGCTCCACTTTTGTCTTTATCATACCTAGCAAAAAATGCTAAATATCCCACTGTGTTAACCACCTAGCAGCTAACTTTGTGCTATTAGGCGCTCTGGGGCACTGTGAGACTGAACTAAATTGTAAATGGGAAGCAGGGCTGAATAAGACAAATACTAAAGACCTCCAGACTAAATTAGTACCATATAAAGTGAACTTGAAGCAGTAACTCTATGAGGCTAGTAGCTAACAAGCAGCTAACAACAGCCCGCATCTGCGTCTCCCCCTGTACTCTGCGCCCCCATTTTTCATTTATTTTTCTCACCTGTTTACCTGCACCTGATAAGTAGCAGCTAGTCCACCGGCGACTGATGCTCGTGCCCATCTGTGTCAGTCAGGAGTGGCCTATTTAGGGCAGCTAATTCATCACGGCCTGAGAGCTTACATACGGTACATATAATTACCCCCCAACGCAAACAAGACCCTCTCGGTCCCCGTGATTTATTGTCGTGTCAGGGGAGAGGAGACAAGGAAACAAGGAAGAGATAGGCACTAAGGGAGGGAGGGAGGGAGGGAGAGGAGGGAGGTGAGCCTGGAGCGGTGGGTGGAAATAAAGAAGAGGATTTTCTAAGAGGACAGGTGAAGGCGCAGTGGGCACTAAAGAAGTAAGAGTACATCTGAGTAGTGATGCACCTCAACAAATCCTGGGAGTTAGACAATATGAATACTAGCGCCGCATGTCAAAATCAAGGCTTTCTTATTCTTTTTACTTTCATTTTTATCCCTCTCAACCCATTTTGAAAGGAAAAAAATCCTCAAGGCTTCGCGCTGCTCATTTCAGAGTCGCATCCATTTGGACTCAGGAAGACGTAGCAGCACCCATTGTTTCCCCCAATGATGCCCCCTTTGGTGCATAAAATGCATCACCGGCCTGTTTGATCCATGGCGATTGTGTCTTACGTCTGAAGGCCGATGGGGTGGCTAGACAAGTGAAAATGGAGGGCGGTGGGGAGGAGAAGAAAAGGGAGACGAGAGTAACAATGAAAGATTTATGACAGGCATTGAGAGCAGGCGGCAGTTTTATCAGCCTATTATCAACCAAATCGCCCCCACTGAGATGTAACACATATCTACTCGGTTCTGCTCTCTCTCTGTTCTGTATCCCCGCTCACTCTCTTTCCAGATCGGTTGCTCACCCCCCCTCACACCGCCGCCGCCAATGCGCAACTTGATGCTCCCGACCTTACCTTACAGTGCTCACTCTCCTTCAGTATTTACTCACCTCTCACCTCTCACCTCTCTCCCCCTTCTGCCTACTTCTCCTCTTTGACTTTTGTGTCCCTCGTTCAGCCAGCTCTCTCGCCTATTCTTTTCTTGAGCTCATTCTTGTCTCTCTGCTTTATTGCCTCCCTCCCTCCCCTCGCCGCTGGAGTATTTTCTGTCTACTTTGCTTACGCCGTCTGTCCCCCCCCCCACAGCCTGCCTGTATATCTGCCTCCTCTCCATAACCCATGAGGACTCTTAATAAACAGCAGCCCACCATACCTCCGTCTTCACTTTCGCTACGTCCTCCCCCCCGCCTCCCCCACCCTATTTTACACCACCGACTCCTCCCTCCTCTGAGAAAAGCAAGGCACCTAAGGGTGAACAGGTTAATGTTCTGGCAGTTTGAGATACACTTGTGACATTTCAATCCGGCATCTGTTTTTATCGCGGCTGATTTAAGAAGTGTGGGGTTGTGTGAGGGGGTAATGGAGGGATGAAAGGAGGGATGGAGAGAGGGAAGAGGAGGAGGAGGAGGGAGAGAGCCCACGGGATGGTGCAGCCACCCCGGAGACGGTGGACTGTGTGCGAGGCGCAGCAGGGACTGTGGACCTGCAGTTGCAGATCAGCTATTAACTGGAAGCATATGGTCATGTCGCCCCCAAGTGGCAGGCGGCAGAACTCTTGGAGCGGTGACAAACTGCGGCAGTGCAACAGACAAAATGTAAAAACAGCATGTGTTCCTGAGGCGCTGGAAACAGAAGGAAGCAAAACCAAACATGATTCAGGTAACTTGCTATTACACAGGCAGACAAGAATAGAGTAATAAGTATTCTCCTTGGTGTCGATCATGACCTTTGAAAAGAATAATAAAAAATCTGCAAAGGGTTGATTAGACTGTTGGATGCAGAGGGATGATTATAGAATGAAATGGAGAATGTCATGAGCTGGAAAATAGCAAGTGGCAGAGCGAGAGGACAGGTGAGGACACACACCGCAGCCCGGTGGCAGGAACAGGTTCAGTTGGAGGGAAAGAGGCAGGGAGGGTACACGGGAGTGTAACAGAGACCGCAGCTTTTGGGAGAGCAAAGCAGCCGGAGAATCCGATAGAGAAATTGAAACAGAACTCCAGAGGTCTGACCAAGTGAAAAGAAAAAGGATGGAGGGGGAAACAGAGGACAAGCAAGACTTCCAATGAGCTGAAAGTGATAGAGGGAGGGAAAAAGAACCAGCAAATAAGAGACAGGGAGCAGATATGATAGAATAAGTGAATTAAGAGAAACTGGGCTGTAGATGAGCTGCGGGGGGGTTGGAGTGAAGGAGGACAGACGGGGATGGAGAGGGGGGCTGGATGGTGGGATTGCTACACCGCGCTGTCAGCTGGCACTTTCCCCGAAGTTTTATTTGATATGAATTCAATAAGCAGCGGCCGATCTCCGTGCCCCGGGTGTAATTACCGGCAGAACAGCGGAGGCATTGTGAGCTTCGCCACCGCCTAAACGCAGACCAACCCCCCCCCACCCCCACCCCCACAGCTTGCTTCCAGGTCAGCACTGATCTTGTCTGAGAATGTCAATTATCGTCTTAAACGCCGTCTGAGGAGCAAGAGAAGGAGATGGGGAAAGGGGAGGGTGAGAACGATAAAAAATGTCAAGTTAGGGAGGAAATATTTGCTCAACGTCTCAGCTTAAGAAAAAGAAGAGGAAGATAAGGCAACGGGCAAGAATACTAATGGGGTCCTCTTCATTGTTTAATATGAGATAGAAGGTAAGAGAGCAAGGTATACTGTATTCAGTGCGTTACCTCAGTTAATGCCCCCATCATCTTGGACCCACGTGGCAGTGCGAAGGCAAGTGGAGGCCAAGGTGGAGGAGGCACCTGTGGCCTATACGCGGCTCACTATCCTGCAGTACATCCATGTATTTATCCACAAGTCACCATGAGCCTTGTTTTAGTGTTAACAAAAGAGTTAGCGTGTCCTTGAAAGTAAGTATGTGGGCGTCAGAGTGGTCAATAGGCATGTAAGCACGCCTGATTTTTACACACTTGGCTGGAGTCTGAGCCCCATAAGAGACCTGTAATTAAATTCCTATTCACTACCACAAAGTTTTAGGTGCCGAGCCTTAAAAGAACAGTTCAACATGTTGGAATATCTGCTTATTCACTCTCTGGCCTCCAGAGTTAGATGAGATCAATACCACTCTCATGCCTGTATAGTTAATGTGAAGCCGCTGCCAGCTGCCAGTTAACACAGAGACAGGAAGTAGGGGAGAAACAGCTAGCTATGACAAACAAAATACACTGCCTAGCACCCATAAAATCACAAATTAACATCTTGTTTGTTTAATGCTTAGAAAAAACACAATTTGGAAGTCAACACAATTGTCACATATTGTGGTCTGGCTATAGGGTTGCTAGATGATGTACACTGGTTTTGGAAATGCTATGAAAGTGCTTGTCTGAAACAACCCTCTGAAGCTGGCGATCCAAAATTCATGCAGGGTTTGACCATGTGGAGACAATAAGTACAATTCCATTATTATCAGCTTACAGGTTACAAGGTTTATTCTCATCATGTGTGCACTCAGTTTTTCCTGTTGTTAAATACATTTGCCAGAGTTTCCTGTTATAAAAGATCAAGCGCCAAGAGCAGGCTATTGAAGACAGTGCTGGCAAGACTAGACAGCAAATGCCAGAAAAAACTGCACTCCAACCTACAGGCGCTTCATTCAAGATGGAGCTTGGGTGGAGCTATAAGGGTTTTTTTTTCCAAAACCCAACAGCAATGTTGTGTTTTCTACTGTGTGTCCACATCATGTAGGAATCGTCATCCCCCCACATGTAATCCGTCATACTTATTCATTGTAGAGACATGCTCAATATGTACTGAATCGTTTTTCTACCGAGTTATATTTAATGAATCTTTATGTTTACTATCCTCTGGCAATAGATTGATTTTGTGTCTATGGTCTGCAACTGTCTGTATGTATTCCCAAATCCATCCATCCATTTCATAATTTTGCCCTTCATCCTTTCTGTTATACATTTGGCCTCATTCTTTCATTCATTTCAATCAATTCACCTTTATTCTATCAAGGCTTACCACTCTGTGTCCTTTGACAAAGCACTTTCACTCAGCTCTGCCTGTTAGCCTTGATATTGCCTTCAAACATCTTGCGTTTAAGCTGATTGCACCGACGTTTAGATTTGCTGCAGTGTGTTCTGATAATGCTCTTTAACGTATGCTCTGATAATGCATGCACATGCTGAATATTGTTTTGCCCAGCACGTGGCCAGCTGCCAGCGAGGTTTTCTATAATGAAAATGTGTGATCGATAACTACATCTAATGAGTGTTATTTCATTTTACTCCAGGAACAAGAGGCTCCAGTAGCATTCTGCCCCTACGTAAATGGCAGCAACACATATGCATTACAGATTAGGGGTGATCCTGCTGTAAGGTATGTCTGCATCCAGCCATTTAAGCATCCATCACTAAATCCATCCATCCGCCATCAATTCAACTGTATAGAAACTCATTCATCTACCTCTCTTTCCTGCCCTTACCCCTTCTGCAACCCCCCCACCACCACTCTCACCCCCTTTCCACCTCCTTCCCTCATCTCCCCTTTGGTGGGTGCCAGTGGGAGTGGTCCGCCCTTGATCTGCTCTCAGAACAAACAGCCTGGTAAACATCATGAAACATTTAGAGGAGGCAGAGCAGCCTTCTCTCTAATTCACACTGGCAACCCGGAGATGCGCAAAAACAGCTGCTCCCAAAGCTTCGCCCCTACAGAGGAGTTTCACTTCATGAGCGCACCCATGTATGGTGTACGGCTTTACATGTCTGGGAGTCTGCATTTGCGCAGGAAGGCCAAGCCCGTGTGCGTGTGGATTAGCGTTAGCGTTACATACTGTATATGTGTGTGAAGAAGAAAAATGTTTTTCATACCACAAGAATCCAGGGCTAAGTCGAAGGCTCTTTGCTTTGGGAAAATCACACTCCCTACTGTAGGATAAGTTGGCATATGTGGATAGATTAACATATTTGGCAAGTGCCTTGTAGGGAGGGAGGGAGGGAGAACAAATGAACGGATTAAAATCACAACTCACTCAGCTGGAGGTCTGAGTCAATGTCTTGTACAGAACAAAACCCTCTTCTCTGATTCCTTTTAACTCCAACACAGGAGACCGTCTTGTGCTCAACATTTATAGTTATTTGTAAACCTGGATTGCCTCAGTGGTTGGGTAAATGGAGCGAAGCTGCCTTGAGATCTCACCTACAAACATCACAACTCAAATTTTGTGCCTCCCTTAAGCCCCACAGACATTTACGTCCCGTCAAAGCGTGTTGTCCCAATAACACCGATTGTCGGCTCACGGCGTACAGTGTAATTCCAAACGCGTTGTTTGGAAAATCTAATTGTTGTATTGTTGTTTTTTCCTCAAAATCAATAAGCTGATTGGCTGGAAACGCAAGTTTTCTGAAAGCCACATTTTGAGCCGGTGGACAGTTACTCTGCTCTTTCCTGTCCTGTCTTTTGGCTGTGAAATATCCATTAAAATCAATGAATAATGAATTAAGGCGTGCAGCCTCTTACTCCCTTTAATAAAATGTAGCAAGCGGAACAGCTTATTCAGTAATGTCACGCATAATTAGCCGCGCTGCCTAGACCACCTTCATGCAGTAATCTTTCGAGGCCTGACCTGCATTCTGTTTCTCTCCCCCCCCCACCCCCCACCCCCCTCCCACCCCTCCCACCCTCCCCTCTCATCCTCCGCTCGTCTCCGTCTCCTCTGTCACAGATCTCCCCCTGCATCTCTCTGTCTGCTCTCCCCGTCTTCCCTTCTGTTTAGCTTGTTTGGATTTTGTGCTGAGATCACAAACCCAAGAAAATCCCTTCAAGTGCGTGGCTCAAAGGACATACACATTTGCGCTCGCAACACACAGACGCGCGTCCCTCAGATGAAAACAACAAACAAGCGTGAGTGGGTGAGCACTTGCGATGATAATGGGCCCCCCGTGCAGTGCTGACTCCCATGTGGTGTGGCAAATTATTTACTCAGTAAATTTGTGAAAGTGTACATATGAGGGCATGCATGCTGTATCAAGACTGTTAAATCTCTTTTCAAACCAAAGCATTTGAAAATTTGTCAAAGCCTGAATGTAATAGAGCAAGTATTAAAAACCAGCTTCTATTGTGTATCAGCAGACCATTGCAGCAGTGCTGTGTGGGCTTCAGTGTAAGCCACAGCGAGGCAGCTACTTACACTACGATCAATACTACTAGGCCCTGTTAGGAGGGAATCGATCAGCTTAGGACTTGATGTGGAACAGTCTCTTTCTCTCTATATCGCTCTCTTTCTCTGTCTGTCTTTCTCTATTTGCCCTCTCTCTGTTCTCTGTCTCACTCCGCCATTGATCTTAAGCGATGATAGCGAGCATATCTTCTCCGTGGGGTTGAGGGGGGTCAATGATAAACCCTCTGAGACTCTTAATGACCAGGACAATGCAAGGGAAGAAGGGCAGCGGAGAGTAACGTGTCTTCACGTCAGACGTTGAATGAATCCGCCGAGCACGCTGCACACTCGCCAGGACTCGCCAGTCTCTGCACACGCCGCAAGGACTCGGAAGAGTTGGAAACATCACCTGCTGAAACGCGTTTGGCCGAGGTTGGCTCCCCCACAGCGGGGTCTAGTTAATCTAAACTAATTGGAAGGACCACTGATGCATATGAAAGAGGGAGAGAGGGTGCGAGAGAGTACACACAGACAGATGCCAAATGAAAGGCACCATCTCCTGCTGCTGCTACTTGCCCACGCCTTGATGGGAGAAATTTAATCTGCATTCTCCAACACTCGATGTGTCTTTGACAACATGAGGAGTGATAAAGTCTGTTTGCAACTGCAAGAAGTGTACAAGCAATATTCCACAGTCCAGCTTGACAGAAGTGGTGTTTTTTCTAACTGAAGGAACTTTTTTTTTCAGGAGCTGGAAAGTGCTTGACTGGTCAAACATACACCTCGAGACTGCTACAACATGTACAGTATTCATTCAAAAGAACAAGTGCAGTGTTATCTAAGGTTGGTCTGATCTTTAAAGCTATACAGTCGACTTCATCTCCATCACAACTTTCATGTTTTCAGTTTCCCTCTCCATCGCTGTCTCACTTTTCTGACATCCATTCAAAAGTCGTGATTATACAACATTAAAATAAAAAAATAATCTACAAGTTGACTCTGTTGTAAGAAACCCCTGAAACGATTTCCTCTCAATCATTTACTAATTGGCGTACTGGTAGATGCAATGATAAAACAACCAAAGGCATAAATCCCTTTGCACTCTGGTCACAACCAGAGGCTGTAACTAATACATTATGACGAGAGTCTGACTTGTGCTTTACTTACATAACTACAACCTTAAGTATCTTTTTCAGCTTCAGGCTTGTTTTCCTCCAACTCACAGGTGTAACTTGACTTCATACCGGGCTGCGAGCACAGTAGAAGCGCTGCTGAGTGCACAGAGGTACTACGAATGAACTCATCGAGTGCAGAAACTGACAGTGGACTATAGATGCTGCTGATGGATTGTGTCAACTTCAAATGAATGCTTTGGCTTTATTTTTCTAACCTTCAGTGTACTTGAGATACAGTAAAAACACAGACTAAAAGATGCATCATGGACTTTTTACGTTGCCCGGCTACTGTTGGAAAAAAAGACCCCAGGCATTAGGTTTAAAGGTTAAGTAGGTAACTTTTTCAAACTGCACTTTTATTCAAATTTACTCAAACTTTCACCATGTCCTTATAGTAGACTATGATACAGATCATCTGTGATAATAATCAGTCCCCTCTGGCCCCGCCTTCTTTTTCAAAAGCCGATTTTTCTATTTTTGTGCGCCCGGCTCTTTCAGCCAACGACAGCAGGGGGAGCAGCCAAGGTGTCAATCACTACTCGTGAACACGCATCAGTCAGTGCGCACGCGCACTGTCACGGTCAAATTCAAGACCGACAGTAAGCGGCCTCATGCGGTTGTTTACATAATGGCGGACCAACGCACATCAGAAACGAAGAAGCTCCCATTCCCCCTCTGCTCGTTACTTCTTGCAGAGCGAAGCAAGTTAAACGGAAGATGACCGACGAAGCAAAAAAAAAAAAACTTTGGCCGAGTCGAGACAAAACAAGGGTGAAGATACGAGACCTGGAGGGATTCAAAACCGATTCAGAGTCAGCCACATTTCTGCTGACAGGTAATTATGCCATTTTGGATTGTGTTTAATTTCGTATGAAATTAATTACGCAACTAAGATGTTAACGATTACACTGATAGTCCGCGGTGAGTTTCATGTTGCTGTGATGTTGAAGCCGAGCCAACAGTGCAGCTCGTTTACTAGTTGTGGTGTAGGAAGTGCTAACAAGCTAACAGTTAGCTTTGCTTATCTGAAAGAAGAAATATTTGCGAAATTTCCAGACAGTCTGTTGTGGCTGTTTGTTGGTTATCCTTATATCTATGCATGTCTGTGCTGTCAGGTTTCCAGAAGGGGTTCACTGCTTATTTAGCTTTATTCACGGCACTTACAAAACACACATCA
>JBAJHX010000040.1:6715901-6742116 GCA_037176925.1 Amniataba percoides | reverse complement strand
TGTGTGTGTGTGTGTGTGTGTGTGTGTGTGTGTGTGTGTGTGTGTGTGTGTGTGTGTGTGTGTGTGTGTGTGTTTGATTCACCATGCAAGTGTAAAGGTTCACTGACTGCAGCTCTAAGGTGACTGCCAAAAGAAAAAAACAAAAAAAAACAAAATACGCCTCTGGTTCTCCTTCTTTGTTTCCTCGCCCACCTTAACTCGGCTGAACCTAACCAACACCCACCCACCCCTCCTGCCTCCATCAGTGCTCCTTTGCCTCCCCCCCTCCATCCCTCATCCTCTTAGGAGAGCACGGGAGCATGCAGTGGAAAAAACTGAGCCAATAAAGACACTGCCAGAATCCATCCACTCTCCGGGCCTCACGTAGCTACTGAGGGAGAGAAAGAGTGGTGGGGTTGCTGGAGAGGAGAGGAAAGGAGGAGAGTGGGGGAGAGAGACTAACGTGACTAAAACTATGGATGGAGGAGGATGGGATGGTGGAGGCGTGGGCGTGGGTGAAGATGAATGAGGGAGGATGGAGAAGGAGGGCAGGATAGAATGAAGATGGAGAGACTAGGAGAGGAGGACGCTAGCTCTGGGAAGGGAACATGTGGACACACATATGGACCCCCCCATCGCCCCCGCCTCTTCCTCACCCAGGGGTACCTGTGACGGAGAGCCTGGCTGGTTCCGGAGTACCCCCCTAGAGGGCTTTGCAACAGGTGGGTACTCCCCAGTGCTGCAGCGGAAACTTTTGTGTTTGTTAGCAGCAGAGAGCTCGAGAGTCCTCAGCTGCAATCAGACCTGGATTGCCTTTCTGCTCGTTTTTAATTAGAGGAGCTGGAGAGAGCTTAAATTGAGAGGATCTACTTAATTTTGAAAGCGGCGTCCTGTGAATAAATATGGAGCAGGTGCTTTAAGAAAGAAGGGCAGAGAAGAGTTAGAGTTGAACAGAAGGTGAGGCGAAATTCTGAGCACCGACAGAACAAACCTGGTTCGAGCGAGGCCTCGCGTCTCGTAAATCATGGAACGCTTTCAGACCACCATACGATGCCGGTTGACTGGCTCATTGATCCTCCTTTTTCAGAGATGCTCCCCCGCCGAGAGCTGGATCTCGGCCAAACCCACCCACCGAGCACAGTATGTGTGATTGTAACGGTTCACGCCGCCGCTTACGAGCACGCACATATGCGCAGTATAAACGCACGCGCCCCATGCTTGTAAAACTTGGACCAGTCAAACCAGGCCACATTCAGAGACCTTGTGTTCCCTGTCAATTTGTTTAACAACAGCACAGGCTGATTTGAGATGAGGCCAGTTTCGTCGCAACCCATGCCTCCCCCAAGGCTCTGAAATTTTACGATGATATCTCAGTCGTGGATCCTTCACGGCAATCTTTTATTTTGTTTTATTGTTTTTTGTTTCACAGTTTTTACAATTTTTTTTTATGATGAAGCATTTATGATCGCGTCTCTCAGGGTTGTCATCACAATTTAGTCCCACCAAGGGAGATTATGAATGGCTCATATGCATGTGAACTGGAGCATTTACATCAATTCTCATTGAAACTGTAGTCGCATGCTGCTGCGTGGCCTGATTTTCTTGTGCACAGGGAAGAGCTGTGAAGAACTGGAAGAGAAGACAAATCTGTTACCAGTATGTAGCTCTCAGGAGGCCTCTGAAAAAGCATCCTTTCATGTATAATACAGAGACCTTCAAAATAATTGCATCTTTCTTGTCAGTCCTTTCTCTCTGTCTCCATCGCACACACACGCACACACTCATAGCACCTTTGAGGGAAAGGTCTAGTGATTATTATATGCCATTTCTTTCTGCGGTCGCAAGTTTTGAACAGAGTGCTACAAAGCAGAAAACTTTGGCAGACAGATTTATTTCCGCTTCTTAATCAATGGCATTTATTGATGATGACAAAGTGGATCAGACAAATAGCTACAAGTCGATTATGATGAAAGAGTGTTTGTGAAGTAGCAAAGAGAGAGTGTACCTGAGACGGTCTTTGTGTGTGAGAGCAGCGTGTTCTTCTGCAATGGGTGCTCTGACAACTCTACCTATGGCAGCTTTGAAGTTGAAGCCTTCTTCACGTCGTCATGGAGATGCATTCAAGGGTTGTTTTTTTTTTTTTTTTGCAAGATAGAGAGATTAAGCATCTTATCCTTTCATTTGTATGAAAGAATGAAAGACTGCAAGTATTTCATTTACATTCCATTTATATTGGAATGCTTTGAATTCTCATTTCTTCTTTTCCAGTAGTTAATTTCAAGTTTTTCTTTATAAAACCAGCGATCTAAGTATGTTATATTGTTTTATGGCTCATAAATTGAGATAGAAAATTCAAGGGTGCAACATTAAGTCAACATCAACTGTAAGTTAATGTTCTGTTAGCTAAATGCAAGCTAGTACATGCTGCAACTAACAATTCCTTCTCTTCATACCTTTCAGTGTACAGTGCTGTCTTTACCAAATGTCTCGGCAATCTATCCAATAGTTTCTCCCATAACCACAAATCAGGAGCTCACTAAAGTCAAAAGGCTGCATCAGCATCCTCACAGAATGATGTGCATCTTAAACCTCCACTGAATAAGACTTGAGTCGTTTTGTAAATGAGCAAGGTTAATATTGTATAGTTAATGCACAAAAGGTATAATATGAAATAGAAATGTGCATTAAAATGTTCTACAAAATGTTCTAAAGTTACTCACATGTCATGTATTTCCAGCCTTGGGTGCAGGAATCTGCGCCTGTTGACTCTTGTTATAAGTTTTACATGCGCAGTTCACTCTCTTCAATGCAACAGATCAGACTTTGTCAGGTGCACAGCAATAGTGCCCTGACAAGTGTCTTTGTGAATGCTGCTGCTGACACCACCAGCCACTAGTGTTGGCTTTGGCACTGAATGAGAGTTGGATGGAGGATATCGATTACACCTTAATTTTTTATACAATGGAACAACCAGATTTTTTGAAGATATTTCATTTGCAATCAAATCTTTTTTTTCTCTTGTAACTTTGTACATGTACCACTGCTATAGACAGTGTTATGTGTACATATTGCTAATGTACATGTTGCCTTTCAAATAAGTACTTTAAAAAAAAAAAAGAGTTGGACTGAGATGGAGAGTATACTTTAAGTTAACTAGCTACAGAGGAGAAAGAACATTCAGTTACATCAATGACTCCAACAACTCCTCATGAGCAAAGAAAATTGGAAGAGAAGTTCAGTGTCAGAGTTTGGACCTGATCAGCCTGACACTGAAACTTTACTTCATATGGCCTAAGTACATGTTTGCTTGATTTTTAGCCCACCTGCAGAAAAATGCACCAGCTGCCCCTACTTCATCTTCTGGGCACCATGAATGTCTGTCCACATTTTTTTTTTTTACTGAACTATATTTCAAGTTACTTGAATTCAATTTCAATAGAAATTCTGTTCAAATCAAAACAACAACAAAAAAAAGTCAAGCTTCAGCATGAAAAAAAAATCGATCTTGAACATCCTGGCTACCAAGGATAAGCCTCTGGCTCATCAGGTTACTTTCTACCAGTCAAATAATCCAAGAAAGAGACGTTGAGATGAGTGACTTGGAACCCCAGATACTTTCTGTGTTTTGCTTTCGGTCAAATTTTTGAATTTGCATTTCACATGGCCTGCTGTGCTGGAAATTTAACAGGGGAATTCAAATTCAAATGAATGTTTTCTCTTTTACTTTTTAAAGAAAACCATTTCACTGCTATTAATTAAGTTGAATTTTAAGATTTGAACCTTACGCCTTCAGCTGTGGTTACGTTTCAAGATGAGGTGTTCAGTTGTCCATGAATGCCTGTTCTCGCCTCCACATTCTTGTTCCAGTAGCGCACATAAAGACATGCACAGGCACCAGAGGTCCAGATGTCCAGCAGACAGTGACCAAATGACTTTGTTTCCACTTTCTTTCCACCGGTGTTGGTCGTTCAGAAAGGTCACACCGGGGCCAACGTGTAGTTCAGAGGTCGCGACATTACCACGCAGCTGCCAGAGCCGCAGACGGAGCAGAGTTGTTGTCGACCGCGTTCCCTCGTTCTGTTTATGTTTTTTTTTTTTTTCTCGCCGAGCTAGAGGTTAAAGATAATGAGAAAGCGAAAGGTAATGTTTCGGCAGAGGAAGATGACCTCTGAACAGAGGACAGAAATAAATACCTTGAAGATGTGAGCGCTCCTCACCCGCGCCCATCCGGCGCACGGCGGCGGGGGGAGGCGCACATAAATCAGACAGCAAAGTGATATTTATTATCGCCTCCTGAACTATTTACTTACTGACAATAAAGGTGGAATTTATGTGGCCATTAAGACGAGTGTTTCTGAATGGTCAGGGGCTGCAACCCGGGGCCCCGCTTTATGGATTGGAGGCAATAAAAGCTAGTGATAAAACAATATGGAAGCTGCGGACCTGGCCGTCAATCAAAGGTAAGTATGATAAGTAAGTTCATTCATTTTAATGGAGTAAATTCTTCTCAATAACGCACCGGCCCAGGCCGCCATTATCCCCTGCTTCCTCGTCTTCGTACAGCAGCTTTAACTCAGACAGACCGGAGGCAAAGTCTTCCTCACCCCACAGAAGGCCATGAATCAAACAGTGAGGGGGGGGGAAGCAAGGAAAGGGTAGAGGCCTGGTGGAGAGATTAGAGAGATGCCCCAGGCTTATTTCTGCAGCCCCCTGGACCAGATGATGTCACCACGTTTGACTGTGGGATCTCCGATTGAGAGAGAGAGAGAGAGTGAGTAGGGGGTGTAACAGAGGAGGGGGATATGTTGAGAAAAGGGAAGAGACTGAGGGGGAAAAAATTTAAGGAGGAAACCAAGACAGACAGACAGAGAGTAAAAGAGAGAGAGAGAGAGAGAGGTTTGGGATTGTGGATCAGCAGGAGAGAGAGAGAGGGGAGAGAGAGAGAGGAGAGAGAGAGAGGAGAGAGAGGGGAGGGGAAAAGTTGGACACCGACAATCTTCGACGGAACTTTTTTTCTTCGTCTTCTTCTTCTTTCCTTTCTCCGTGGAGGAAGAAGAAGCTCCAAGAGGGAAAAAAAGAAGAAAGAAAAAAGCCACACTGGATTACATTTCATTTGCATCTCAGCACAAAAGATCGCTGCGCGCTCTCAGTGAGGGATTAATGCGCTCGCAAATGTGTGGATTTATCAGAGCTTGAAGGTATGGCTTTTGTGGATTTTTATGGACACGTTTTGTGTTTTTTTTTTTTTTTTTTTTTTTGCATTTTGCATTTTTCTTAAGAGACGTTGCGGCGGTGTCAGGCTGCAGTTTGTGAAGGGAAAGTTTCCGGTGAAACTTTCGCAGTAGGCTGATGTTGCAACAGGCTGTTTTAATTCAGCACATTATGTTTGTGGGGATGTTAAGGTCGTCTTGTACTGCACAGGACAGCAAATACCTCAGTCACGCAAACCCCCTCTGAGAACATCAGTGATACTAAAGGAAAGTTTGAAAGGAAAGGAGATGAAACATGGTGATCTCTCTTTCTCTCAGTGGAGATCACTGAAGTTATGTTTGGTGATGCATCCTGCTGGTTTTCTTTTGTTGGATTTTGCAGGGAACTTTTAAACCACAGCTAGTTGGTGTAGCTACTGGCAAAAGTGATGCAGATTTTTCCCCTCATGTGGAGCCAGGCCTCAATACAACACATTATTTTGGGGTTTAGTTGTTACTGTACATCCAGACAACCCCCCCCCCCCCCCGTGGCATGGAAAAGCCTCAGAGCAGCACAGCAGTTTGGGATCTGCTGCATGCACATCACCCAGGCTCTGACCTGAGATCAGCCTCCAAAAGCCTGATTTCTCCCCTCCACCTGGAAAGAAAGGGGGAGCGCTGAGGAGGAAGCCTGGACGCCACACTCACATCTGTTTTCCTCATGACTCAGCCGCTCCATGTTTGCTGGCTGTGCATCCTGTCCGTGCACCCCACAAAGAAGCCCCAAGGAGTTCTTGAATGTTTTCTGTGAGCCCCACCACCACCCACCCTTTCTCTGCAACATGGAGAACAGCTCAAAGCTGAGAGTGTTTCAGTTCCTGCCCTTTGAGAAAGAAATGAGATGTGTTCATCTGGTCGGTGGCGACACTCTCTGCATTGTCACCCTCACATCTTATCTTGACGAACGAAAATGTTGTGTTAGGCCCATAAATATTTCAAAAGACGTGGAAAATCGTGCATGCTGCAGGATCTCCAGAGACACTTCCTGCACCCCTGCAGCAACAGGTTCTACTTCCTCATGAGACCCTGCAAATGTTGAATTCAACTCCTCACTTAACCTGTTGCACGCTGCACGTGCAGTGTTTAGCTGTAAGCTGCGCAGTGTCTGTTTCACTCACTGAGTGCAGTCCCTGCCTGCGCTCTGGGCCCGCAGCTAATTGTATCATCCACTTGACTCTTTGCTTTTTTCCGGTCAGTGGTAAAGTGAACGTTAAGCTATCAGGAATGCAAAGTAAAGCTGAAGAAAAGCAGCAGGTCGTCCGCCCGCTGAAGGCTGAAGGCTGACTCAACCGTGCATGGCATGGGCTCGAGGCCAGCTGCTTCATGGCGTCAGAGTGGACGTCACTTTACATCAGCACTTTTGTACTGGGACCAAAGCGTCCATGACAGTGGGACTCTGAGGCAGTCCTGAGCAAAGGGGGGCGGGTAGGCTGTATGTGTTCAGCACCCCCCACTTTGGTTCACAGTGTGCAGCCATTTGGCCTGTTCGTCATTCATAATGAACACTGAGAATTGCCCAGAATGTAAGACTAGTAAAAACTTGCCTCAGTGTCTCTTGAGTGTGATCCAGTTTTGGATATTGGCTTTGCTTGTGTGTGAGTTTCTATTGCTCACGGTCAGCAGATAACTGCAGTGTCTATCAGAGCCTCAGGGCATCTTTACTTACTTTTATTCAGCACTAGTTCCCCCATTGTAACAGGCCTGCAATGCGCTCTCAGGGTTGGCCTGAAGCACATGTGAAGTTCCAGGAGCCAAAAGTTTGTTGTGTTCATGATGCCATATCAGCATTACAGCGAAAAGAAGCCTGCCTGTCAAAAAACATTCAGCAGAAATGCTCTGATACCTCCTATCTGGCAAAAAGAACTCTGAGAGTATCTGAAAAGATGGCAGCACATTGACTGATGTCAACATCCATCTGTTTATGTTTTTTTTGCCTGCTAGCAGCATGGCTCTGAACGGCAGTGACGGTCTGTCTGTCAGTCAGTCAGTCAGTGCCCCACTTTGCTCCAGACAGAAATATCTTAACAGCTTCATGATGGCTGTTCATGTCATTTTGTAGATGCATTCATGTCCCCCAGAGGATAAATCTCCATGACTATGAGTCTCCCTCCAGTACCACCATGAGGTTCACATTTGTGGTTCTGTGGGAAACATTTCAAGAACTATTGGATGCGTCGCCATAAAATCTGAAACAGCCTCCCGCGGCACACATTCTGTAGTGTGTCTGAACGTGCTCGTATGTCAGTGGATATATGTGTGCTTCTCGTCCGCTCATTATGCAGGCTCTCCGCTCTGTGGCTGCATTGCAGTCAACTTTTATGGCACTTTCCTCTGCTGAGAGAAGGATTTCTCTCTTTCAGAGCATTCAGTCAGGTTCACAACCCCACAGACCGATCAGGAGGTTGTTTTCACAGCCCAGCACCAAAACAACTCTTGACTGTGTGTGTGTGTGTGTGTGTGTGTGTGTGTGTGTGTGTGTGTGTGTGTGTGTGTGTTTGTGTGTGTGAGATAGTGAAGGGTAGATTGGAAGCACCCTGTGAGCGAGCTGTCCATCAATCACCCTGCTGCAGAATGCTGCGGAAGACAGCTGGGAAGGCAGTGAACCCTCAAATATTACATGACGCACATATTTACGTCGGGTTCTCCCATTTAAACGGATAAACCTAAACAGTGGGCTGCTGCTTCACTGTTATTCAATCATGTGGGTCTGTGTGGCTAATAAGCAATTCTCCCGTCAGACGTGGTTCATTTAACTTTGTCAGAGTGTATTCCTCTAAACAGGCTTGTGTTGGGGCTATTGTTCCATCTGTAAGCAGTGGCAATGAGTGTGAAATGTGTGACAACACAAAACTGCAAAGCTCCGAGCACAGATTACCTCCATTGTTACAGAGACCGATATCAGTGCCTCTTTTGTCTGAGTATTCAAACCATGAAAAGTACTGGAGCTGTGTTGGAAATAGAAAATAGGCAACAGGTCTGGACCTCCAACCAAAATGACTCCTAGAACTACTGAGTGGCTCTGTATTTTCCATGGTAACACGTTGTTGTTAAGGCACTCCAAGCTGGGACGAGAGCGGGCGCCGCGTTGTGATTGTCGATTGTCGCCGCTGGTCTTCAGGCTCGTGGAGCTGGACGGCTGTCAAATCTGTCATTGTTTTCCTTCCTGTATTGGCTCCATACTCAGTGACCCGAGCACTCGCAGGCCTGCTTACCGGGCTCTCGGCCAGCCCGGCGGCCAAGCCCAGTGGCCTAACCCCGCACCGCCTTTATCTGCTTTAGCCAGCTGGGTGGCCGCGAAGCTGCAGATGGACTGCAGAGAGCGAAGGAGAAAGAGAGACATCCATGGCAACACATATTAGGAAGCCTATTAAATTGTTTTGGATTACGGCCAGACAATAATAGCAATGAGCTGTAACTTTTCCTTCAGCCTGTGTTCTCTGGACTGTGATGCATTATGTATTATGTACTGTGTGAACTTTCTTATTATTGTGATCATGTGGCATGAAGCCTATAATAATGGCTGCAGCTTTAGAGTGCTCAAACTCAGTCGTCTAAGGTTTTGATTAACCTTCCACCCGTCCAACTTCAGTCCGAAACTTTTTTAAAAAAAACAATTCTTCTCGCAGTTTAGCTCAAAGCTACTCTGTGTCTGTGCTGTCAACGGTTGTGTGCACACACAAATCGCACAATAACATAACCGCGCAGCGCCCTGCTCTTTTTGTAAAATGGTAACCTGGCCTTTTAAAATAAGAGAAAGAAAACAAAGGGAGCAAGCGCACCTTGAGTCAGCAGACCCCAAAATTGAATACATAATTCTCAATGTGGGACATGTCAACCTGTCCTTGTTATTCCGGAACATAATTTGAAACATTGCCCTCCACCACGTTGTCTGTTAGCGGCACGCTGCGGGCAGTCGGGTCAGGCTAGATGGTATTCACACCGTGTCCTCGGCCGGGCAGGGGAGCCACTCTGTGTACCCCCGGGGGAGCGTGTGTGTGTGTGGGAGGGGAGGAAGGGGGGTCATTTCTCCTGGCAGACGGGACAGGTGTGTGTACAGAGACACAGTCTGCTCGCCCGCCTGCCTTGAGGGCCCTGCTGTACCTGTAAACACTGCAGAGTTATGGGGTCCTCGCACATGCTGAGAGCAAGTCCAGGTCAGCCGGGATGTGTTTATGCGAGCCAGAGTGGGCGGTGCTGGTGTGTTTATGTGTGTGCATTCTTGTGTGCGTTGTAGTACGGGAGAGGAACTGTGGAGACTGAATATAATGATTATTTAGACGTGGCACACATTTTAATCTGTGCACGTGTGGTGTGTGTGTGTGTGTGCCTGTTGTTGGGCCACGTGGAAGCATCTGGTGCAACACAACCATGGCTCCAGTGGAATAGTCTCCAGATGTGTTTGTGTGTTTTGGCCCCACTGTCTGTTTGACTCTGGACCAGCCAGCCTGCATGTAAATCATTCTACTTTTCATGTGTGCATTTTGCTTTGTAGTCTTGCATGTGCAGCAGGTATGTCTTTGCAGCAGTGTGTGTACTCAGCTCTTTTGATTTTTAAGAAAGGCTTAGTTTTTTCAAGATTCACAGTCACGTGTGTGTGTGCACTTACATGTAATCTTTTGGATATATTTACACGTGTGTGTGTGTGTGTATGTGTGTGTGTAGCAGCTGCCCAGTCAAAGGCCAACCAGATGGACAGGATAATGACTATGATCAGACTTTATAGAGTTACACTCCTTAATGAGGGACATTCTGGTTAATTCATATGCCACTAACAAAGCCCGCATCATACCACATAATTAACACATCAACTGTGACTGACTCATAAATATACATCAACGTCTATTTAGGAGTCAAGCATAATGCGCAGCTGTCGGCGGAGGGAGCAGGCTGGGTGGCACGCTGACAGAATGTGGGAAGGATTTGACTTTTTTGACTTTCTCTCTCTCTCTCTCTTTCTGTTTGTTCATCCATCAGCTGGTGGTTGAGGTGAGGCGAGGTGAGGTGAGGTGCCGTTTTTTTTTTTTTTTTTTTTTTTCCGGGGGAGTGAAACCATGTGGCTCCTCTGCTCCTCTCTGACTCTGTTGGCCCTCAGCTTCGGATCATGTGACACGCTGACATCAGAGCAAGGTGAGTTTCCTTCCTCTCCCTCGCTGGAGCTTTGCAAAAAAAGTGTAAAAAATAAATACAAAAAAAAGACTGCTCCTTTAGTGGTTACGCACGATGTCAAATTTCAGAACAAACTGAATGTGTGGTTTTAATGAAACGAATAACTCAACTTTTGCTCATTTTAATTCTCAGTCAGAGATGGATGAGAGGATGGGTGCCACTCGCAGATCTGTTGTTCAGTATTAGGCTACAGAAATCTGTCAATTAGCTCCAAAAATGTTAAATAATTGCTTTTTAAAAAAAGATTTAATGTAAGGTCAAGATGAACTAGTCTAATTGGACGTGGAAAATAAAATCACTGTACTACATTTATAGCCACTGCAGAGTTCTAGTAAACTCTTTTATTTATCCTTCGTTACTGATGACTTCCTCAAAGCTGTGAATTAAACTGTTAAATGGTCAATCCCCCAAAAAATGACTAATTTCTCTCAACTCACTGCCTCTCAGAATAGTCATTTTTAACTGTTATAATTGGGATTTTTTTTTATTTTAATGCTCAGTCTGGAGTTGTATGGTTGAACAACCCGTCACACTTTGGAACCCGTCATGAGTTTGATAGGACTGTGTCCGTCTGTCTTTGTGTGTGAGTGTGCATTGTGTGTGCGATGATGCCCAAACCTACAATCAAAAAGTGACCATAATTACAGCTTTTGTCCGTTTGATGCTGGTGGCTGGTGGCGGCGGCGTGGTCAGGCTGCGGCAGGGAGGCGTGTGGGTGTTTACCGTGTGCGGTTGTGTTCCTCTTCACGGGCCATCAACCATCCCCAGTGTCTGTGTATTTGTATAGGAGAAACATCAGAGTAATGATTTCCCTTGTCTGCGTGTGCGTATGGGAACGTCTTGTTTGTATCCAGGTGTGTGTGTTCCTGTGTGACAGAGTCAGAAACAGACAACCAAGGAATCAAAGGCAGAGAGGTGAAGAGAAATCTTATTTTATTGTCTAGTTTTATTTATTTATTTCATTCTGAACCGTCATACTCCCTCATCACACTGTCAGTGTGTTCTCAGGGGCCAGCTCTGTGATATCACTCGGGGGGGGGTGAGCCATCCTCTGTAGCTCGTGGAGCTCTGAAGGGAGCTTTGTGGAGGAAGTGGTCCCTCTTGGGAGACCCTAGTCAGAGCTTTTCAGATGAGTCTGAGTCAGCTTGCAGCTCCCATGAGCCCTCTCCCCCAGTGGCTGAAAAGAAAGTGCTTTCTCAAGTGCAGCTATAACACTTTGTCACAGCAAGCACCACACACAAACACATACAGACACACACACACACTATCACTATTCCTCTGACTCATCCGAATCTCTGCGTACTGGTAATTTGCTGACATTACAGCAAGGAAGCAGGTTTAAGTAAAACTAGCGTTGAAGAGTCGAGCTGGATGATTGCGCTGCAGTTCTGCAGAGAGAGACTAGTCCCCACAGTTGGATTAAATTGCTGAAATTCCCAGCCTTTGGTAAAGTGTTGCTGATATGGGTTTTTTGTGCACCACAGACCCTGTCTGAAGTAATGGATTTATGTATTGATTTGTTTTGACTCACTTTCCCTCTGTCTGTGTTTGAGCTAAGTTGTATGTTTCTGGTGCCAATGAATTGTAGTAGCAATAAGCGTATTTGCACAGAAACAGGAGTTAGAGAAGACAAGCAGCTTGCAGCAAAAACAGATATACTTTTCAGTGCCTGGTTAGCAGCATGAAGGTTTATTCTTTGTGCCAAGGATATAGACGATTAACAGACTATAGTATTTTCTTATATGCTGCTAATGATACTCATTACATACTATGGCCCCTTTTGTATACTAATGATAACAGGTCAAATATTGCATCATTGATAGTTGACTTTCTATGTAAATGGCATGAAAAGTGATATTAGAATACAATTAAATGGCCTACTGAAGTGAACACCAACAAAATATCAGGTGATGTAAATGGTGAACATTTCAGCAAACATCTGCACTGATGTTTGCTTATACAGTTGCAGAGCTGTGCGTTTTGGGCTTGGTGCCACGAGCAGCCCCCATCACATTACATGAGTGGGCCATTTGATGTGTTGTCAATGAAGATATTGAGCTGTGTAGCTTTAGTGGCATCTTAAAAGTGACGCCATTAACCATTAACTCTGTCAAGACTGTGGAAATGCCATGTTCACATTTGTATTTTTTGAGCATTTGAGGCCCTTAGTTGTAAATGTTTCGGAGTCATCTTCACTCCATCTCCACTGTGCAATGAGCACTGGATTAGTTGATTAATTTGCAGGCTTTAGCAGTTGGTGCCTGTATGTCGCTGGCAAGAAATGAACCCGAGCAAAACACTTAGAGCTTGAAACAGCTTGAGGGCTGCTGCTTCATGAATGAACCTGTCCTGTCTCTACAGAAAAAACAGTGCATTGGGTGCTTCATCATAACTACGTACGAGCATTAGCTCGGTAAAGCAGTGTTATGATACTATTATGACATTATTATGATACAATTGACAAATGTGTTCAGACACATAAATAAAAATGTTTGACATTAATGTTGAACATTTTGAGCTGCCATATCACCACAGCAACCGGGTTCATTTCTCGGATGATCTAATCCAGCCTCACTTACAAATATGCTCATGCACAGTTTCCACGCACAAGCAGGATGCCAGACGTTATGTCAAACGACACAATCTCTCTTGGAAAGGTGTATAGACATGTGCATGTCCTGTCAACGTTTATCATTGTGAAAAGCTTGTAAATTTGTGTGTGTCGTGGCTCCAGTCTATGTGTGTGTGTGTATGAATATGGGCCAGAGGCCTACGAGGGGAAAAAGAGTGAGCTCATCCCTCTAAAGTGCCGCGTTTTAAGTCCTTCCACTCCTCTGGTGCAATTTTATCTCTGGAAAACAACCAGGAATGTTCTCTCGTCTCTTTCTTTTGGCCGAGAGGACACGTCAGACACACACTCCCTCCCTCTGCCTCAATACCTTCTTCTTTTTTTTTTTTGGCGAACCCCCACCCCCTTTATAGCCACACATCGGCTATACTGAATCACTGTATTGAATCATCAACTACATCACCCAGCACTCCCCTCTCCAGCCATGTGTGCATATGCATGTGTTTATAAGCTCCTGGACCTGGAGGACTCTGCCTCTGAGTCTGACTTTCTGCTGATCAGCAGCCCACTCCAATTATCTTGGAATGCCACATTGTAAAGCACATTCAATAAGCACCGTACCCCTCTCTTATTGCAAACCGCGCACCGCACGCTCTGACACTGCGGGCACACTTCTGACCTCTTCTCCCTAATGAAAGCACTCTGCCAAGTGTTTGCTTGCAAACGAAAACAGAATTTAAACTCAGAGGCAGTTGGTTGCAGTGGACTCGGGCCACAACCAGGCACTGCTAGATAAGGCCATTGATTCCTAAACCCTCTGAAGGTTATTAAATATCAGTCACGATGCAAGAAAGGTCATACATTACTTATTTTAGAGGGGAAATTGCAGTCGGTCAGCTAGAGTCGAGTGCACGTACATGGTTCTTTGTTATAATGAATGCCTGAGAGGTAGATCGTTGCATAGTCGCTGACCTGTGGACAAGATCTATTTGATTTTCCTTACTTTCTTATATTAATGTTTTTGTCCTTGTCTGACACCTCTTACCAGCACGCCCTCCAAGTCAAGTGTAAGTCTGTATACATCAAACAGCAGCGTCTCGCTTCATTAAAGACCTTAAATGTCCCAAATTTTTATCCTTGGCAAGGTGGAGACTTGGGGGAACACTCACAGCAGTGTGCTGCACGACTGCCAGTGTAGTATCATTACCTGCTTTGGCAAGACTCAAACGCAGCCCATCAAAGAGGAAGTGAATCCAGCCAAGACCATCCAATCTCTTTAAGGCTACATGCAGCTACTAGCAGGATCCTGGAGTGGCACTCGTACTCTGCGCTAATTAGCTTGTCAACAAGCAAATGCTTTCCTTTGATCACAGCTTGAGAGGAAATGGGGTTCAAGTCCTGCAGTGTGTCCTTTGCCAAACTGCCAAAGTGCCTGAGTACGCAACAGTCCACTAAAATATCAGTCAACCTCTGAGTTATTTAGAAACAGCTTGTTTCTCCCATGAGCACGAGCGGAAGTCTGATGCTTTTACAAGCTGACGCACATTTAACTTGATTCATGGCTTTAAAAGGGGATAACAAGCGTTTTAAAGTTGTTTACTGTTGCAGGTTAGTCAATATATTATGCATTAACATTGGATTAATTTGAACGGGGTCGCCTACAGTGACAAACCCACAGATAATTATCTTCCACTTCAGGGTGTTTTAGTGTCTTTCATCTCATCGTTTTGGTTTAATGGCTCGTAACTTTACTGTTTCGGTCCACTCTCACAGCTCTAACTCCAAAAGAAGCTCTGGTAAATTCTCTGCAGGCTACTTGCTCAGCACCAAATGACTATGGACTAAAATAGGAGTGAAAAAAAGGAGATGTGGACATCAGTAAAGTCAGGGGTGCAAGTGGGTGGTTGCGTATGACAAAAAAAAGACAAAGGAAACAAATAAGGTGCACGAAGAGAGGACTAAGATGCCGTCTCTTATAGCAAGTGGAAACACTAACATAAGAGGCATAATGCTAACTGCTGAAAGATGTTTAGACTTTGAAAAATGGCCACCGGCGACAAAAAACAAAAAACAAAAAAATGCCTTATATATCTTGATACCTTTATCCCGGGATAGGAAAGGCCTACAGTCAGCCAGTCTTAACATCACCTCAGAAAAGAAAAATAAAGGCTCAAGAGTGCCAGGCAGGGTGTTAAGGGCAAGTTGCTTTTCTCTCAAGCGACACCTCTCTCACCTCCCAATCCCTCCGCTCGCCTCTCCCGCGGTCCTCGCCCCCCACCTCCTCCATCTCTTTTGTTGCTTAACTTTTTCCATTGTGCTTCCCACTCGCCTCCAGCAAAGATTACTCCTGACAAAGCCTTCATCTTGATTCCGTCTGATGGAAATGGGGCGGTGATGAAAAGTGAGGCAAAACAAAACAGAGAAAGGAAAGAAGAAAGAGTAAGCGGCGACGAAAGGTGGATCTCACCATCTTTTTGACTTCAAATAACACCTGCGATGGGCGATGTGAAGATAAGCTCTTGGCGTTTGTGTGTGAATATGTATGCGTTTTTTTTTTTGTTTTTTTTTTAAGGCGAAGCATCAGAGAGTGTGTGTGCTGAGATAGCAGATAAGATTTCAGGATGGACCAGTTGAGTTATAAATACAGCGTGTGTGATCCTGTGTGTGTGTGAGCGATTAAAGAGGAAGTAAGATAGAGCGAGGTGAGGGTATCAGAGGGCTCAGAAGACTCGCACTTTATACTTTCCTTGCTTTCTTCAGAAGTCACGCTCCATCCGTGCATTCTCTTTTGAGTTTTCATTCCAAAATTCCTCTCCTCTTCTCATGACTCCGCTGTTTGACGTCTCTTTTTCCGCGCTTTGATTTGTCGTAGGCAGCGATGAGAGAGTGTCGCGGCGTGCAGGCAGGCCGGCTGAAACGTCGCCCGCCACGAAACCGCCTCTCGTGTCTCGAAACTGAGACGAGCCGAAGCTGCGGGGTGTCGAGTGATGAACTTGATAATCTTGTGATGAAGCGCTAAATGCGATTCAATTCTTTCCTGAGCCGGCTTCCGCGAAATTAAATTCATGACTCTTAATTAAAGTCAGTTGGATGTTATTATTTAGTGATTATATTCGGCGGCTCCTTCCCCTCGTTTTGATGCGACTTCCAGCCTGGGTGAAGTTAAATTGGGGTTGGATGCAGACAGTGTTGCCGTTTCATGCTTGAAGGCAGCTCTCCATGCAGTGCAAGTCATTGTTCCAGTGAAAAAGACGTTCCCAACAACTTCATTACTCTGGCTCCATAAAACTGAGAGACACAAAAACATGAGTTTTGGTGTTGTCTGTTTGTTCAGGTTTTACTACAACTGCTCTAATAGCCACAATTAACATTGACTTTTAAATAAATCCTTCATGCGAATAAGCAACCCAATTCTTCCTACATACATAGTTTAACCTGCCGTACATGTAAAACTTTCCACTCACAAACATAGTTACAGTCATAACATGCCAGATTTACCACTTGAAATTTGCAGTATTTTTTTCAGTTGCACACATAGGCAAGCAAAAGCAAATTTGTTGATGATGATGGTCAGTAAAGATGTCATGCCCTTGGAAATCTTTCAATAAAATTACTACTTACTACTTTAGATTAGCTAGAAATCTCAGTTATGATTATAAGATGTATGATTATGATGTGTGATTATACATCAGTGAGTATAATCAGGGTGAAATGTGGGACCATCATCTCTTGTAATTTTGCAAGGACAAAAGTGCAAAAAAAGGATAAGAAGGAGAATCACGTATTAATAATGGAATGATAAAGTAAATAAAAATAATCTTAGGGCAGTTCTTAGGTAGATCCCTAATTTGGGATCCTAGTGGTGTGAGGGCAGAAGCTCTTCTTGAGCCATCCAGTATTTTTTCGCCCGCAGGAAGGAGAGGTGGATACCAGACATTCCCCATTCACAGTAGCTGTGCTGATGCCCTCGTGGGCAACGCTGGCGAGCAGTGAGCTCCGGTTGTTACACAGAACAGCTTCTCCAGCACGAGTATGGAGAGGAAGCCAGAGAAGGTCGATGTCCGTGGCGGGGGAACACAGTGTCCGGTATTCCAGGATTTAGCTGAGTCTCGGTGAAACCAAGGACATTCGGCACTTGCTAGGCATGCTGACATATGCAGCTGAGAGTAGAGAAGATAAACACGCAGTTTAACCTTGTCTTAACAATTTTACTTTAGTGTTTTAGGTTTTCGAGAGGTGATAAAAAAAAGACACTTCAAACTCTTTAGATACTGATAATGACATCGGTTCAGCGTATGAATGTGTGTGTGTGGGGCGGCGTCGACTGAGGATGGATTAAAATATCTAACCTTCAGCTTTGGCATAAGGCACACATTAATGATTTAGAATACTACTGACAGCGACGCAGCTCGGAGAAAATGATTAGGTTTTATTTTTGGTTAACACGGGGCACCACCTGCTTGCAGTCACAGTAAAAAAAAAAAACCCTCTTTATGAAAAACCGCGCCCCTCAGATCGTCTTGCTCGGGGCCTCGGTCCTTGGCCCCAAAGAGATCAATTAACTGCGGATCACAGTGATTCACAGGGTCCATGTCTACCTGTACTTGCCGGTTTTCTCTGCACATCTCACATCTCCCCCCTGTAGTCAGGCAGGCCGCTCTGACAGGCAACACTTTTCTCTATAACCTCCCCTGACAGGGTGAGAACATATCCATCAAACGGAGGCTACCGCGACAGACAAGCTTGGTGCTAGACAACCTGTCAGACCGGGCTGTGTTCCTCTCTGCACAGCTTTGCCCTCATTTCATCTCTCTCTCTCTGTGTTTTGCGCTCTTTCTTTTTTTTGACTCCCTTTCACCCCCACCAACCCCCTCTCTCTTCCCGCCAGATCAATATTTCTGTTACTCTCAAATGTACGGATGCTTGAAGTTGCTTGTTCTCTCTTGCTGGGTGAAAACAGCAGTGAGTGCGAAAGGTTACATTTGGGGTAACTTCTCTGAAGTTTGAAATACAGTACATTTCAGGGTTTTTGCTGTTTAAACACCACTTTTTCTCCTTTTTTTTTCTATCTCACATAACCCTATGTGTAATATTATTTGTATCCACAGATGTACAGTGCCCGTCCTTGCAAGTGGACGAGTGGAAGTTTCCTCAGACGGCCAGGCACAATATCACGGGTGAAGAGACTGAAATACGCACACATTTACACACATCCCTCTCAGAGCTTGACTCATGTGGGTGCTGATGAATGCCATTTGTTGTCAGGTTTTAATCTGGTGAGGCGCTTCTCCCTGCTGAAGAGTGCAGATGTCAAGAAGATCCGCAACCCTCGAGGACCCGTCATCCTCCGCCTGGGCAAGACCGCACTCCTACGCCCCACAGAGTGAGTTCACAGCGCTCGTCTCTCTCTCAGCGCCTGCAGACAAACACGCCCCGCGCGAACCAATCGTGTACAGCTTCAGCCGGGTAGAGGATGCGGTACAGGAAGTGAAATAAAGGGAATTTTCTTTTTTTTTTTGGCTCTGCCAGCCTTTCTGTAGGCCCGTGTTGACAGCCTCTCTCTTTTCATGCCACGTCAGAACAGAGAGAGGCGGAGAGGCTGAACACCCTGCGGCTGATCAGCCTCTGAACCCTCACTCAACATGTCAGTGCTGTCCAGTGTTGTGTGAAAAAGCAGACGCCGGGTCAATCTCTGATTGCATTTCCAGAAATACCACTTCATTTCCCTCGCCACTGACACTGGCTTGTAAAAGTCAGCCGTAACAGCCTCTCGGTTTTCCGGTTAGTGGCCGCATACACTTATTATAAGTAGTTTTCGCATGAAGTGTCTGGTGTTTTTTGCTGGAGCAGAAGCTATAGGACTGATGCCTTAATTAGTAGGCATGATGCAGTTTTGCTAGTAAAAAAAAAAAGAGGAAAAAAAAGTTACAAGGGTATTAATTTAACAGCTGCATTCGAGAGCCCGAGCTTGTTCTGAACTTGTTTCTGGGCGAAGAGACCTGCAGCCATAAAATCCAGCAGAGCACGGCATCCTCGCACAACGCGGTCTTGCAGCTTGACATGGTTTAATTATGCTTTCCTGGGTTTTCATGTTGTTATTACACAGTAGTTGGGTGTAGATTGTGTTTGGAATTGCGTGACAAGTGCTTATTAGGGTTATGTACTGACTGTTTTTCAGCCCTCTTTTTTTTTTTTTTTTTTTTAATGTTTGCTCTTTTATGTTCGTTTTTTTCTTCTTTTTTCTTTTTCAGCTCTTGCAAATTATAGTTCGTTTTCAGACGGCTGAGCTTCTTTCTACCCACCGATAAAGCAGTTTTTCAGAACTTGCCAATTGGGTCAGCCTGGAGTGTTTTATCACTCTGTCCAGCACAGTGAGCTCCACTTGCTTGAAGGCCCGATAAATCTGTCTACAAAACACACTCTTTCGGTTGCGACATTTTGTTCTAAAAGTGTCACATATATTGTTTGTCACAGGCTTACAGAGTAGTTGTCCTTATGAAACGGCGAAGGGAGGGGGAGGGCTCTAAAAAAAACTGTCACTTCTCAGGAAATCACTTTCTTTTTGAGCCAAAGAGGAAAATCCAAGATGTTTTTGTTTTGCCTCTAACCGTACAGAAAGGACGGGAACGCCGCTCTCTATCTTGCCTCTGTTGCTGGTTTGTGATTCTGTTGCGGCGCGACATTTATTGAAATTGCGATGCCACCGAGAGCTTTGCTGTCAGTTTTATCAGCGAGCAACGCTACCTGGGTGACTTCTTTTCAAGTCAGACAGAGAACAATCAATGTTAGCGCATCAGCCGTGCCCGTCGGCCTGCCTCGCGTTCGGCTCCTCTCTATACATAGAACTCACTGTCTTCTATACACGTCTCTCAAAATGACTAAACAGAACCAGAGGGGGGTGCTCGCTCTGCCTTTGCTCCTCTGCCTCCCTGCCTCACATAAAAAGCCGATAGAATCAGAGAGGACTGTCTATCAGCAGTCAGTCATAATGTTCTCCGCTCTTTAATTATTTTCTTTTCCATTTTTTATTTGACTTTGGAAGGGGTTCTCGCTGTTTAGAAAAGCACAGCGGAGGCGGAGAACAGATGGGCGATTAGGGGATGTAGTGATGAGGGAGCAGGAGGGTTAAAGGTTTAAATCCAGAAAATAAGCGAATGCATGAGAACAACCCTTCGGGCTTGTTCCGGAGCTTTTTCTCTCGGTGTGAGCATGCGTTGCCGTTCGTGTGTGCGCTGGTCTGCTCAAAGTTGCTGTTGCAGCAGCTTGTGTTACACTCTTCCATCCTCCGCTCCCCCTTCTCCAGCCCCAGAGTATTTCTGGGACTGTATGAAACACTGCCCTCGTCCAGAACGGGCTCCCTGTCACTCAAACGACTTTTTCACTCATCGCAGGTGAGGTTGACTGAAGTGTGAGACGTGTGTACAGTAATTGGAAAGCAGCGTTTTGCTTTGTATCAGAGGCTAATCCATTCAGCTAATCCAACCTAACAGAGATGAGTGACAGGCAGATGAAGCTGCTTGTCTCGCGCCTCTCTCTCCTGTTTGCTGACACTGAATAGGCACCAGTCACAGCTGGTCACATGCATTTTAATTTCAGCGCGAGGATGATTTGATTGCTTTGGGCCTGTTTCTTTAATGCGGTGTGTAGGAGAGGGAGGGAGAAATCCAGCGATACTGTGGCGTTAAGCCAAGATCAGAAGTGTATATGACAGAATCGAAACGCATTTAATGAATTTAACACTTACGCAATTATCACAAAGCAATTTAGAGTTTGTTTACACATTAAACATTTTCTTCTTGAGCGGGGATTACTTATAAAAGCATAACTGAGGAGCCTGTTTCTATTAAAAGATCAACAAAGCTATAAGCAAGTGGGAGCAAAGGTATCTCCAAATGTTTCTGTAACCACGGAGGGATCATAAAAGAGCAAACAAGTAGGAGGGGAGTAAAATGGGATATGAGTCAGGCAGGAGAGGGTGATACACTTTTTACGAAGATATTTCAGCTTACTTCTGCAGAAGGTGGACGATTGCATGTCTGACTAATGCTGGATTTGTGATACAGCAGGCCTGTCCAGACGCAATGAATTAGCCACACAAACTGCTGTTTGTAATTCTGTAGCATTTATCAACCAGGGGAGTTTTTTCTGAGTGTGCATGCTCCATATTTATCTCTTTTCTGAGTTGGGGCTTATATAAGTACAGCTTTTGACTTTTTTTTTTTTTGCCCGCGCTACAACAGTCGATTGGTCGGAAAAACGAAACAACTTAAAAACTATCAGATGCATTACCAGGAGATTGTGTACGGACATTTCCTCTCTGCAGAAGGTATATTCAAATGAATCACGTGATCCCCTAAGTTTGCCTCCTGCGCTGCCAGCAGGTCGACATGTTTGGCTTTTAGTGAAACTAACAGACGGGTTTGTACAGCATTCCTCTCAGAGGATGAATCCCAATAAAATCAGTAATCTCATAACTTTTGTATGCCCACTAACAGAAATTTAGCTATAGTCTACAGTATATTGTCCTTGTATTTGATGAATGGATCAAATGCTGCTTCAGCCCCCCTCAAAAAGGCTTTGGACAGTGCTGGTAATGTGAACCCAGCTGGACATCACCAGCAGCATAAAAATTCATTTTTTCCCCAATACTTTTTAATGTGTGTGCTGCTCTGTGCATACTTCTTTCCCAAAGTTGTATGCATGTGATTAAAAATAAGAAAAATAGAAGGTAGCCATAGGGAGAGAAACTGCCACGTATAACAACATTTTGGCCACTATATGGTAGCTTGAATGTGTATTCTGTCTTTCATGTGTCAGCCCCGAGTTGTTTAAAAATTCCTTAAAGTTAGCTGTGTATAATGCATTCAGGGAGAGAAACCCTCTCCACTGAAGGCGATTGATTCCAGCACAGTTAGAGCCCGGCATGAGGATGCCTGCACACCTCTCCGGGTGATATTCCCATCTTAAACCAGAGATCGGCTTTTTTCTTTTTTCAACATCAGATTTCCTCTCCCCCTCTTCCCCTGTGCCTCTCTGGCTTGCGCTGACTTTCTTCTGCCTCTCTTGTTTTTTTTGTTTTTTTTTAATAAAAAAAAACAAGAGGAGCAAAAGTAACTTTCTCTCAGAGTTGGGAGAGGTTAGATCTGAATCTGTCTGGCCCATACTGAGTGATTTATCTCCCCGTTGTGTGTTTGTGCGCGCATGTGTGTGTGTGTCTTTTTCCTTTCCAGGCCTCTGAACGTAACAGGCCAAGGATGAGGTGCTTCCAACTTAAAAGTCAATAGTTTGTGAGTGGTTATGTGCCCTGCAGCTCGTGTCATGAAACCAACAGCAATACAACTCTATTCTCAACATTAGTCTTCCTTTCTCCGTTCATCTCCCTCTCTCTCTCTCTCGTGCACACACTCTCTCTTTCCCTCTTTCTATTTCTAGATGATTACTTTTCTGCAGAGTGCTTAATATCAAACTTTCATCGGTTTTCTTATTATACCCAGAATTTCTTCGGTTCTTCACTGTTTCCTATTCGGCTCACTTTTTTGTCTTTCTGTTTCTCTCTTTTTCCAGTTCTCCAGGTTCAGTGTTTTTTTCCCCCCCTCACCTTTTCTCCTACTCATCCTCTCTTTGTTTTGACGTCCTGTAGTTGGCTGTTTTCCCTTGGATCTTCCCTCAGTCATAAATCACTGTCACCCCACTTCTAGGAGCGGGAAACCAGCTGCCAGCATCAACAGTTCTGTGTGTGTGTGTGTTTGTGTGTGTATGTGCAAAAATAGAGAGAGAAAGATACAGAAGGAGGAGAGAATATTTCAAAGTGTTCACCATCTCAGTGAGCATGCATTTCACTGGGCTTGTTTGTGAACCCTTCATCTCTCAATGCACCCACACACATCCATGCGGTGGATATGTCTATGTGTGTGTGTGTGTTTGTGTGTGTGTATATTTGAGCGCTTAGATGCCCTTGACCGAAACTGAGGGATGAGGCTTGCCGGACTGTATCTGCTATGAAAATTAATGCCAGGGGGTTACACACAGCGGGCTTTGCATTGTGCCGGCCGCAGTCGCACAATGTGATGGAAAGAAAAAATAAACACACGCACGCGCTCTTAATGTGCTCACACAGGAAACACACACAGGATTACTTCGTCTCCGTATTCACAAAGACGTCAGAAAAACATGCACGAGACCAAGATGTGTAACAAAGCGTAATTACATGCGATGTCAGCTCTCTGGCTGTCATCTGCATGTGTAGTGTGTGACGATTGGTATGTATGTTAGTTTGTGTTCTCCCAAAGTTTTTGCAGCTTGCTCATGTGTGGAATGAAAAATGCATATATGTATTATATATACATGTATGTGCATATATGTATATATATTTATATGTGTGTGTGTGTATAATTTAACACAGTGATGCATACACAAATGGTTCTACATTTATCCCCTCAAATTTACCTGTACACACACACGCACACAAAATATAGACATATGTAACTACATATATATAACTACAGTTATGTTGGGTTATAATACTTTACAATGATGTGATTTCTCTTCTTAGTGACTCTGTTTGTAATTACCATTTGAACTGCAGTCTCTTTTAATCCCATCAGTGTAACTGAACACTCATGTGTTTGCTCTGGCAGGGAGTTTGATAGGAAGTTGATGTCAGTTTTGCCTCCATGTGGTCAGTAGAGAGACCCGTCTGAGACGCGTTGGGCCAAATTTGCGTCCTCTTAGCCGCTACTTAGCTACTGGTGGCCTCGATTCGGCTGGTAGAGCCCACGCAGTTTGGAATCGACTGGGTTTTGATCAGAATTGGACGCTACTTTAACGGCCCCATTATGGTGACGCAGTGTCCAAAGAGATGTGTGCCGTCAATGGTCTGTTGGAAGGTCTGTAAATACTTCCAGAGTGTGGTTTGGCTGCTCTGGTGAACCACAAAGTCTTGTTCTCTGTTTCCACACATGTTACATACAGAAGATCTTTGAGTGTAGAAAAAGTTTGTTGAAGGGACCTTTGACAGAAGTGTTGAAAAAATTTTTTTTTACATTAAATACGGTTGATTTTCCATTTTATAATAAAAATAATGCTCATAAATGGTATTTTATGTAGCAGCAATATATATCTTCAGTAGTAGAGTAAGTGATTATGAGGGTTTCTGTTTTTCCTCAGGCTTGACAAGACTTAATCAGGCCATTTCTCAGTGAATAGGAGGCCGATATTTTCACATAACATAGGTGACTTTCCTTTCTTTAGCTCCGTTGTTTCACAGCTGCCTTTGACGTGTCCCTGACCCTCCCTGACTTCTGTGCTCCAGTCAGGTGTTTCCTCTCGGCCTACCTGAGGAGTTCACCCTCATCTTCACCCTGGCGCTGAAGAAGTCTGCCCTGAGAGACACCACCTACCTCTTCCAGATATCCGATCAGCAGGGATACCCGCAGGTGCCCGCTCGCACATCTGTTTCCTCGCACCGCCTCCCATCACTATTCTTCCTCTTTCTCATTCCCTCCTTCCCGTTACTCCCCCCCTCCCTCTCTCTATCACCTTTTATTCATAACGCCTTTTGTCTACTCATTCTTCCCGTCCCCCATCTCTCTTCTGCATAGTCATCCACTTTCGCCTTCGATCTATTTTCTCTCGTGACACCTTTTCAATTCTCTCTCCCTTTCATTCCCCGCGCCTTTTGTCCCCTCTCATTCTTCCGTCTCTCTCCGCTCGCCCGTCTCCCCTGTCGCTCTTCCCTCGATCATCCACCGCTCTCCTCTTTCATTCACCTTCATTGTTATTCATGTGTGTTCCATGATGAAGCACTGGAGTCCCTCAGAGTCCCCATAATCACTAAGTCTGAGGCCAGATTTAAATACTCAATGTGTATGATGGATGGAGGCAAAGTCGCCTCATTAGGAGTGATTGATTGGCTGTACGGCTCGCGTGTGTAATTAATATGTCTTCCCCTTTTACTTCGTCTCTGCTGCTGTGTTCTACAGCTTTGTTAGGTGCTAGCAGCGTGCGCGTATTACTCTTACTCTGCCAGTCAGACAACTTGAGATACAGTGCATTTTTCTTTCGGGAAACTGAACACATTGTTTGCTGTTTAATTAGCACTTGTGCATATTCATGTATCACTTTTCTCCCAACCCCTTCTCATCCCCACACCCCCCCAACTCCCGACTGTCCACGAACCCTCAACGTCAGCTCTCCGTAGACCTCAACGGCCCCGATGGCACCCTGTCCCTGCACGCCAGGGCGGTGGACCCCGCGGCCGAGCAGGTGGGCTGCATTTTCGCCGGGGAGGGGGTGGAGGCCCTGATGGACCTGCGCTGGCACAAGGTGGCGCTCAGCGTGCAGCGCGAAGCCGCCTCCCTCCACGTGGACTGCAACTCCATCGAGACCAAACCTCTGGAGCCCCGTGGAGCTCTGCCCACCGACGGACACACTCTGCTGGCCGTCCGGGCCTCAGATGCCGGGCCTGTGCAGGTAATGGATCTGCAGAGAAACAAGAGAAGAAAAAAAAAAGCTGAAATGAGAGGTGAATTGGTGTGAGCTGTTCATTAAATGCGCAGCGTGTAACTGCCTTATTTTTGCTGTTGAAGAGCTTTTGATCGAGGTTAAGCTTTCCAGTGCAAATGTCGCTTACATTTTCCATTTGAAAGCGTGGTGACATTTTAGTATCTCTCTGCGTGAAGAACAAACTGTTTCTTTTCTGTTTCAGAAGCTGTTGAGTGAAACCAGCTCCTTATTTCCAAAGTGCGGAGAATGGCATAGAAGTGCTTTGTTACATGATTTCATTGTCATTTACAATTTTAAGAGCATTTTCCGGCAGGAAGGACAGAAATAATTTTTTGTGGACCGAACCCATAAAGGCTTTTGTACCGAAATTCTTCATGCTTGAGTGTGAACATTTATATTTGTGCGTATGCATGTGCGTTTCAGACCATAAGCGCTGGCCCCGAAGGGCTGTTTTCTTTGAGGCAGTCTCATTCAGTCCTGATTAAAAAAGCGAGTGGGCTACCTGGGAGAATGGGCATGTAGTGAGTCGGGACTATTAGCACTGAATAGATCCAGTAATCCAGGCACTTAGTTTGACGATCAATTAACTGGCCTAGTTAGAAGGCAGGCAGGGTCTTTTGTTTGTGCAAGGAGGAAGTGTTCATGCACACACACACACACACATATGCTCTCACACACGCACACACACACGCACACACACACACACACACACACACACACACACACACACACACACACACACACACAC
>JBAJHX010000040.1:6702394-6715801 GCA_037176925.1 Amniataba percoides | reverse complement strand
ACACACACACACACACACACACACACACACACACACACACACACACACACACACACACACACACACACACATACTCCTACAGGGTGCATGTAAAGCTTAACAAAGTGCTTCCTTAATACTTTATATAGATGAAATTAATTGGCTCTCAGCCTTGTTTACTGCCTCATTTAAACTTTATTTACATTATTAAATTACACAACACTAGAGGACCCACGTGTTGAATATATTACAATCTCTTTTCTCTCTCTCTCTCTCTCTCTCTCTCTCTCTCTCTCTCTCTTTCCTTCTCAGATGGACATTCAGCAGGTGGTGCTGTATTGTGACCCCTCCCTCGCCATTCAGGAGGCCTGCTGCGAGATACCTGGGGCGCGGGTGAGACTGGCAGCCCGCTAATAACCGATAAACAATGAATTTATAATAAGTGGGTGGAGCGGAGACTATTCACGGCTGCTCTACACTGAATTCTCTTCTGTGTCGTCCGCTGTGATGCAAACAGTCCACCCACCAGCAGCCCTAAACAGTGCTAATTACCAGGTTATATGCCTTGTTTGTTTAATATGAACAAAAAGTGTAGAAACAACAATTTGCCACGTGACAGGAGGTTATTTCCCCCCATGTTACCTGTTTTTGCTCCAAGCTAACTGGCTGGCTGTGGCTTTAAATGCATTTAACAGACTCATAGGCATTCACTGCGTTTGTCCAGGATTCAACATTGACGCTGATGTTGCTCAGTAATGTGATTGAGCCTCTTATGCCTACAGAGAGGGCACCAGTTCTAACCAGCTTGCCCCTTTGCCGCACCAAATTATAACTCAAACTGTGGTGGATACATGGGACTAAGGTCGGGAGCAACATCATCATGGAAAAAGGCATTCCAAGTTATTTCTTGAGAGGCTTGAGACTCTTGAGAAATCTTAACTTCAGCCAACAGGCACATGCCATTCTCCAACTGATCCACAAACACAGAAAAAAAAGAGCATTTGGAGCAACTTGGAACAACTTCTCATCTCAGTTAAACCCGATATAAACCGACCCTGCTGACTATAACTCAACACTTGTTGCAGCTGCTTCACACTAAAAGTCGCACTTATTTGCTGGAACGTCACCGTGCAACAGCTGCAGAAGAGGAGCTGAGTTTGCGTTATCAGAATTAAGCACCCTAAACAGTCTCTGCATTTGCTCCGGAGGCTTATTCTTGTTAATCAGCAGCGCTTTGTCTTCATAATGCGTTACGCTCTGCCTTTTTTTTTCCTTTTTTTCCCCTTCCAACTCATTTTATGTGGTCCGAAAGAAAGAAAAAAGAAAGGGAGAGCCCTAGTCTGATAACACTCTCTCAATTACTTGATTTAGGCTTTCACTAAAAAAACAAAAAAAACAAGAGGCCTCTCTTACTATGTTAGTCAACAAAATATTCTTAGGAGGCTTTGTCTAGCATAGGGTATTATGTGTACAAATTGACTAGAGCTTAGGGTAATACCATTGTGTGCAATTATGTCACATCAACTGCGCTTTGCTAATATTGTTTGTACTCCTAAAGTGTGACTAAAAGCCTAATTGAAAGTATCACTTGCTCTCTCTCGCAGTTTCAGAAACACCATTTTCTACACTGTTTCTTTTGCTTTATGTTTCTCTCTCCTGGCTGCCCACCTCTTCCCTCCATCTGTAGTTTTGTGAAGTTATTGTTTGCAGGCCTCAGACAAAAGCCATATCGAATAAAGAACAGATTCGTCGGACCTAAATACAACAGTATGCTTCTGTTAGACAGGCAAAAGAACAACAAAAAAACAGAGTGAGTGATTGTTCAGTTATGGGAAGAGCTGCAAACAGCCAGCCCTGGGGTTTATTTTTAAGCTGAAGGTATTTTTTGCGCTCAGCCAACGTTTCTGGCAGAACTCTCGAGGGTGTCTGCGCTTACGTGTCGGCGCGCGCATGCCTGTGTGGCTTTTTCATTATCAAATCAATTTATGAGAGGGATACAAATGAGGTGAGAAGGTCCCTCAGACGTTTGAAACTGTGGAGACCTCCGGAGGAAGCACTGAATGCTGTAAAAATTGATTAGGGGGAGTTTTGGAGGAGGAAACCTCTTCTCCTTTGCTCTCAGCGTGTGTGCTGCGGGGCTCCCTCCAAGCAACGTTTTAAATTTGACATAAGAAGCAGAGGAGCACGTATGCCCATATGTGTAGCAGTCACTGGCACATGTGAAGACTGCAGCTTCTTGAATCACAGAGGAAAGATAAAGCTGCTACTAGCTCTGACGCTGAGGTCTGACTGCTGCAGTAGATATCACGTTATGTGGATCTATTGATGGAAAGTGGATTTTTCGAGATGTGACATTTGAGCTAAATCTCACTGTGTGTGGTTCAGTCAAACTTGGCGTTAATGTAGATCTCATTATTATAAATTTTACAGGGGTATCAGAATAAGAAAAGAAGCACACCCAAAAATCTGTTGCAATATTACAAATATCTGAACACGCAGCAACACAGGAAATACAGTAAATCTGCAGCGAACCACAAGACAAAATCAGGAAGTATCTCAATCCACAACAAGAGGCGTAAAAAATGCAGGGGGATTTCTTTTAATCTGATGTTTATATCCTACTCAGTGTAGAATTATAGGATGGAAGTCATCAAAGTGTTGTTTTACTTTTTCTTAAATTATGTCTTTTCTGTGTTTGCAGTGCCCACCAGACACTCCCAAGAGCCGCCGCGCTGCCGAAAATGACCTGTTGGAAAACACTTTCAACCAGGTAAATCAGAGCCTGCCACCCACCCACCGACAAAAGCACACGAAAGAGGACATTTCAGAATACGCATTGGATGAAAAAACACGCAGCATGTATGAATATACGCGCAAATAGCATACACTGAAAATACAATCATAATAGAAGGTAAACACACAAATTCAGTAACAAATGGAGGATTACTTCTTCCACAAACGCTGTTGCCTCCAGCATGACTGATCACAACACATAGTTCCTGTCCGGCGCAGACATAACACACGCAGACCCAGACGAGCACTTGGCCTCAAAACGGCTTTGTTCTCCAGACAGTGTGAGTTGTCTTCGATGCTCCTGCTGGGCCCTACACCAAAATGGCGCGGTTGTTTTTCTCCTCTGCTGCCGTCTGAGTTTTATAAGACTTATTCAGTTCAGTTAAGTCTGCTGGTGGCAATCGTTCAAAGTGTCCACGGGTTGGCGTCGAATGCATGACAAATAGAGCCTTACGCAGCACATGGGAGCAGTTTCTTTTTTTTTTTTTCTTCCCTCAGATTTCCATGGTGTTCTTTATGGCCGCTTCAGTGCCGCCTGATACATGAAGTTCGTCCGGTATAACGTAAAGGCAATTTATTTTTGTTTCCACGCCCGCTCGTTTCATCATTCATATTAATGGGATCTATATCCAATTATCTATTCATTAGGGCCTGGTGTTTGTCTTGTGGAGTGCGGGTGTTAACTTAGAGCTCTGGCAGACTTCAGGACGCAGTAATCAATCCCACAGATGGTTCCAGCCAGACATAGTTACAATAACTCAGGCATGCCATCCCTCCCTATGTTTCTAACTCTCTCTCTCTCACCTGTCACTCTCTCTCTCCTTCTCCTCCGCTGTCAAGTTGTTGCAGATTGACTGCTTTAATATGTCTGTTATGATGTTTAGCCCTACACGGTAGTAATATTCCAGTCGTAGTAATGTTGCCACCATCTCTCCTCTTTAATGTGTCACTGATGTGTGACTGCCATGAACGCAGCCCAGATGCACTTCTGTCCTCAATTCCTATTTTTATTCCTATTCTGTCTTTTTTTTTACTTCTCTTTTGCTCTACTTGAGTAGATCCTATTTTTATGTGTGCGTTAGCTTTGTGCGCCGTCAATGAACAAAGCACTCCAAGATTCCAGTGTGCAGGCCAGATGTTTTTTTTCAGCTATAGCGCTGTTTCCATTAAACTGAGCCTAAACTAGTGACAGCTTGTTCGAGTCAGCACACGTGGAATGTCGTGTGTCGAGATTGTGGAGTGAGGAGAGGGTAAACTGGGGTCAGCTATTGGCCAAGTGCTGCTTCTGCAGATGTGTGTTCCTTTGACAACCCCACATCATACAGCAAAGTGATGGTCTTTGAAGAAACATCAGGCATGTGTTGTTAGAAAGTAGTGCGCTCCTCATCCTTGACTGAGGCTCGAGGCTACGTTAGCTGCTGCTGACATAATGCACATGAATTACCTACAGACCTGTTGGACGCCGGGTTGCATTGTGGGTAGCGTATGTGCCAGACAGGGAAGAGGAATGCATGGAATAAAAAGACTGGTACTTATTGATTGTGCTGATGCTTTTTTTAAGTGTCCACCTTGAATCCAACAAATTCAAAGGAGCACAATTTAAAATTGATGGAATGCATGTACTGCCTTTCTTTCCGAAGGTTAGGTGAGGAGACTGATATCACTCTCATGTGTGTATGATAAAAACGTTTAGCACAAAGACTTTTTTTCCCTTTGGACAGAGTCAGTCCCTGCAAACAGTTAGATTAAGTTCAGTTAAGCTAAACTAAACTGCTGGCTATAGCATTGTATTTAACACAGATGTGTGAGTTATATTGAATCTCTCATCGAACAATCAGCAAGAAAGCAAATAAGCATACAGTATTTCTCAAAATACCAAACTACTGATTTCACACATTTTCTGACCGCTTGTTCCAACTCTTAATTCAAGTTAGATTATGTTGACTCCAAGTAAAGTTTTCAACCCACGGCTCAGCCAAGACCCAAGACACCCTAACCCAAGACACGTTTCTTTATGCTTGTACCTTTCCATGAAATTGAAATGTGTCTCAGACGTTGTTCATCATTTTGCGCGCATTTCCGCAGAATTCAGCCTGACAGATTTGGTGTCTTTGGAAACTTCAGGATCTCCACTAGAATTTGAAATGAAGGTCTGTCATTGTGAGCAAGGTTTTGGCTGCGCAGCATGACTTTGTAATGACTGCCCCCCCCAGCGTGAGGAGTACAGGATTTCCTGACACACCACATTCTTTGGTGATGTTAAACCACCTGTCTCTGCAGCTACTAGTCGAATTAGATCTGGTGCAGAGGTGTGTGTATCATTGCTCGTGTCTGTTTTTGGGTCACAGCAGTTACTGCTTTCATGAGGTATGATAAATCTCGCCCACACTTTTTCTTATCTTCCAACACTGTAAACCACTTTTTTTTTCTTGCCAGCTCCCAACTGAAAGGTCATCTAGTCCTCAGAGGAACCAAAGGCTTCTTTGCGTCTTCTTTTCCCCGGTCTCAGTGTGCTTCTACTTCACTTTTTATGTTGAAGTACACAACCAGCTGCAAAATGTCTTCTTTCCTCGCTTTATTTCTCTCCCTCTAACTCGCCACCTTGAACAAATTGTTTCCGTTCAGCTTCCCGGCCCTTCTTCCATGTTTCTTGTTGTTGACTTTCTTTGTCTGATTTATAACTCTGCGCACAGCGGGGTCCATCTCTTCATTTGCCTCTGGGCTCATGAGGTACAGCGCTTCTCTGTCTCTCTCTGTGTCCTCATACTCTTTCATCTCTTTTTTTCCACCCAGAATAAAGACTAACTGTTAATGACCCGTGTGTGAGACCGAGATGGCCCGTATTTCTCCTGTCTTTGTTGTGTATCTGATGCAATGAATTGTAACGGCAACAAGGAAAATAATGGAAAATAACAGCTCGCCTATGCCAAAGTTGTCATACGACGTTGATATTATGGAGGCTTTCGAATGCAGTTGCTGCCATTCCTTGGAAAACCCTAAAGAGATAAAGGTAGTATGAGCTGCTGCAGAGCTGCCAGCGACTGGGACTCTTATTTATATGCTCAAGCTTGAGAAGAATTTCAGAAATGTTGATTTAAGAATTAGGACTGAAACAAGAATTATGTTGCGGAGCTGCCAAAATGGAGAAAAACAAACTACATAGTAGTTCTTTGAATGGCCTTCAAAGCTATTGAATTCAGAAGTTCTGGATATTACTTGTGCCAGTTTTGGCTTGTTAACACTAAACATAGACTGAAACCAATTGTGGTCCAATGTGTAATATTGAGATTTAGATATAATGTGAAAGAAAAGGCCTGACTAATTCTTTCTTCTTTCTTTCTTTCTTTCTTTCTTTCTTTCTTTCTTTCTTTCTTTCTTTCTTTCTTTCTTTCTTTCTTTCTTTCTTTCTACCAACAGGGTATTTTTGCATCCAAGGATCTTGCAGAGAAAGTAAGCCTCGCAGTTCACGCACCCACACATACACACATTTGATTTCACAGTATTGCTTTGCTAATGAGACGTGTGGGACGGCGCAGTGGCTCAAACCAAGACAGCCCTGGGTTCAAAAAGCAAAATATGCGTGTTCTCCGTGTGTGCTCGGGTTTTCTCCCACAGTCCAAAGACATGAAGGGTTAGTTTAACTGAAGAATCTACGTCAGTTCAGCTACCCCAGCAAGCATGTTAATGGATAAATAGACCTCTAAGATGTATATAATGCTGAAATTCAAGTAGGGAAACAATATGCAGGGCATATGCATATACGGGTGTGCACCTTGATGCCGTGTGTGTACGTGTGTGCTGCACATGGGCTTAGAAAAAGATAGAGTGTATCTCTATTTCCTCCTCCCTCCCTCACACGTACCCAGCTTGCTGACTGACCGAGGACTGATTTACACCTCATTATGCGTCGTAGTCTCAGTCGGGAGTTGCTGCTGCCTATTAATTTTGTCATTCACCTACAATAGGTATGTTCTGTTCACAAATAGAATACAAAACTCCAGACGCTTCATTATGTTGCTCCTGTGTGTGCTTACTAATGCAGATGGTCCCCTCCCCTGACTTCCTCAATGTAGGTTATTGCCTGGGTTGGAGCGCACAGTTTGCCCTGCCACTGGGGGCACACACTTGCAAAGAAACAAAAGTGACTTCTCCGCTGCTGTTCTGCATTTATTTTCGTCAAATCACACAGGCGTCTGTCATTTCAGGGTAAAAAATAGGCAGAGTACCCATAGGAATCCATTGATAATACAACTTGATATCACGCATTGCATCACAAAGCAGGGCTATGTATTAATGTGATTATGGTAATAAATGGACCGAAAAGGGGGTAGATTTGACTTGTGTTGCACAATCCTAAAGCCCAGTCAGAAACCAATTTTCCTCACAGTGTTCACGTCATGCTGCTTCAGCTGTCCCCATAAAGCTTTCTGCTACATCAGAGGCCTCTTGGTGAGTCAAAAGGCTGAGCTCCACCAATCGGCAAGAATCTATTAACGCTGGAGGCTCTTCCAGAACTGAAATCTCCTCCCATCCTTCCCAACATATGCATAAACTCCAAATATAATCGATTTGGCTTATTTTGAAATTATATCCTAGGCAGTAACTATTATATCTTTCACGTTACATTTTCATCAGTATGCGCTGGGTCTTGCTTTTGTTCTGTCAAGACCTTGCTGCTAGAAAGACAATGCCAAAAAGTCAACCCATTGGGATGTTAAATAGCAAAAAGCAAGGCTCACTGACAGTTGGTTGGTGCCAAAAATTCACCCTGTCTTTTGAGATGTTTAAGCCAATAAATGTGCATAGGCGTTGGCATGCATAATGTAGAATCTTGGATGTCAAAAAGTGAGCGTATTCATTTGGATTTGACTACTTAAAGATGGCACTACTAACTAAGATAGCAGCCAACATTTGAAACTTGTACGAGGATGCCAGTCATATATACTGATGGATTTAAAGCTGCTCTTATCAATATTTATAGGTTACAAATGGCTACAATGGCTATGTCGAATATAAATTAAACATAGGAAGGTATAGCTGATGAAGATTCCTTCAGCTCTATGGAGCAAATCTGAGATCTGTCCCTCTTTAACTCTTTAACAGGATGGACAGTTATGCAGTGAATGTGTAACATATCTGATTAACATGGATTCAGGAGGATGTTCCTTTCACCATGCTCGGCCATGGAGACCTTGAAAGAGGAGAGATGACACTGGCGCACAGCAGGCAAATCACACCATTCACACAGGAAGGAGAAAGGAAACAAACACAGAGAGAGTGAGAGGGAGAGAGAGAGGGAGACAGACAAGAGGAGAGGATGAATCTCCTGGGGGACGAAGATCTAGATCCAAAACATCGGGGATGAGGCACTGACAGCCAGGAGAGAGAGAGGTCCCAGGTCAGCCATGATCCAGAGTGAAAAGGAGTGGAGATGGAGGGAGAAAGAGAGAAAGAGTCACTCAGCTTGGATGTCCATCCAGACATAAATAGTAGTAGTATAAATACAAGGTCATACAGTATAAATGCAACCAATCATCCTGTGGAGCTACCAGCTTGTTACGCAGTAACCACTGTATTTGGTTCAGAGATTCTCAATCCTGCTCTTTGTGAAATGATCTCAATTCACTGATAGTAGCAAAGGCCGCACAATGGGCTACATTACAAGAGTATTTTAGTGCCATGTCATAATGGCGCAGAGATAGTATGCTGTACAGCAGTCTGACTTTTCTATTTCAGTGCTGAATGTAGAGCATAAACAACAAAGGCAAAGCCGGCGAGGTTTTAAGTGGAACTGTATGTGGGCTTGACTAAGCCTACGGTCAGACAAGAGCTCGGAAAGACTGACTCGTCGTTGCAGCCGGCCCCGCCAGCCATTGATAGATTTGTAGCTCGTAAGAGGGAGGGAGGCAGGAGGGGAGAGGAGAGGGAGAATTACACGTTGTCTCCGTGCAGTTACTCGCCCCCCTTTTTCGTCGTCTCAGCAAGCTCTGGTGTGCGAAAGCAAGACTCCCAGAAAACACCGGGTGGTGAGTGTGTGTGTGTGTGTGTGTGTGTGTGGGGGGGAGTGATTTGGCTTTAATTACCCACTTCCGCCAAAAATGCCTCAGTTATTTATAATGGTTATCCTTATTTGGTACATGTAGGTGTGTGCGTGACTGCGTGTTGCCCCCCCTGTGAGGAGCAGCTGGTCGGCTCACTCCTGTGCTGTGGGAATCAGACATTCCTATTGATCTCCTTCTCCCACGGGAGGTGTGTGTGTATGTCTGTGAGTGTGTGTGTGTGTGTGCCCACTTGCCCACCTCTCATCCTTTCCAACTGCATACTGTAGCAGCACAGTTTACTTTTGTGTGTGAGTGCCACCACCTGGCGAGGACAGAAACTACAGCTCCTTCACTTCCCTCTCAAGCCTCCTTTTACTCACACACACACACACAGATGGTTCAGTGAAAATTAATTACAGTATATTAATATTTCCTCTCTCTGTGTATGTCTGTCTGTCTGTCTGTCTATCTGTCTGTAGTGTGGTGGTTGTTTACTCATCAATGGGCAAGAAAATGTAAGGATCACTGATCTTTACTTCTCCTTCTGTCCATCAGCACGTCACACGTGTAACACTGATGGGTGTCTAACTGTATATGTCTGTGTGTGTGTTACAGGTCGTAAACTTCGATGGAGTCACTGGGCTGAAAGGGGAAAAAGGTGACCGGGTGAGTGTGAAAGACGTGTACAGATACATACAGAGACACAAATCTGCAAGTGTATATGTGTAAGGCTAATAACAGAGGAATGTGTGATGTCATGACATGCGCCCAGACCTGCCGAGCACCGAACAATGAAACCTAATCTTATCCACATAAACACACACACACACTCTTGATGCCGCCGCAGCCTCATATGATGCTGGCTGTGGACCAATCTGACACCTAGCTGATATGCATTCTTCATCCACTCACTGATTGTATTCCTCACCCGCAAGCAATCATTCTTCCTCTCCTCCACCTCCTCTCTCCATCTCAGGGTGACGGCTGTTCTGGCTCCCATTCAGGCCCAGTAAGTAACTTTTCCATTGCGCTGTCGCGTCGTACCTCGTTTTTTTTTTTTTTTTGCACAAAAGCGTTGTCTCATCATTTGGCATGCGGCGCAGTATGAGCCAGAAATTTGGCCAGAAAGTGGTCTGTGGTGATACATGCCAACCAAGTGTCTCTAACCTCAGTGCACGGAGGGACCCAAGGGCCAGAAAGGAGAGAAAGGCGAGCCGGTGAGTGCCAATCATCTGCCACAGGTTACAGTGTCACATTCCCCACTGCCTCCCCACCCCGCGAACCCTTCAGCTATTTAGTTTGATCCAGTCCCAACATTAATTATGCAGCGGGAACGAGTGTGTGCTTTGTATGTTTATTTACAGGTGAGTCATTGTGTGTGTGAATTTGTGTCTAGAAGACTGTGTGACAGTGTTCATGTGTCTGCGTGGTAGCATCTGATTTAGATACATATGCAACCACATATATATACACCTCATTATAGCATGCATAATATCGACTGTGTCTCAGATTGTGTGTTTGTGTGTGTGTATGTGCTTGTGTGTGAGTGGAGCATATGGTTCCTGCTGGTCGTCCGTACGGGCTGCTGACTGGTCACTGTGTTGTTTGCTTTGCTCCAGTGGTGTGTGTGTGATGTCTCTTTAGAGGCAGGTCATTGATCTGGGCCTTGTCTCCGTTCCTTTCTTTCCACAGGCGCTGCTTACCAACTGGGGCGAAGCAGCTGGGTACAAGGTGAAAGATTTAAGAAACTTTTTGGTGATGAATAATGACGATATGACCTTTTAATGATCGTCTAATTAATTTCCAACCTCTTATTATTTTCACTTGCTCCCTCTCGCTGTGTGTTTCTCACCTTTTATTTTGTCCTCCGGCTCTGTCTAGGGAGAAAAAGGTCAGAAGGGAGAGATCGGTCTACAGGGTCTCACGGGCACTCCAGGGAAGGATGTAAGTGTTTTTTGTTCGTTTATTTTTTTAAAGTTCTTTGCTCTCTTTCACCTTATTTTTACACCTTGTATCTGTAATAACATTTGCCAAAATGGTCTTTCTGCCATGAGACTTTGAGGTTCAGTCAAACAGTTAGCTCGAAAGATATATTTTCAATAGCACGGCTGCTAGAGGGAGCACACACACTCACAAACACGCTATTACACCTACACACACACACACAACCACTTACACAGCCACTTCTATCAGGCTAAGAGCGGATATTCAGTAAACTTATACGGTATTACTCTTTAAGCTCAGACCCCCATTGATATCTGTTCTCCCCCCCTCCTCTCTCCCGTGGCGTTAAGTCGGCCTGTTAATGCCTGTTAGATTAGGCTAGAGCAACAAAGCTTGCACAATCAATGCCGCCTCATTGACTGCTCTGTTCGTCTCTCACACTGGCAGGCGCCTATTCAGGAAGACTTAAACCTTATAATCTTCCCTGTTCAGCACGGTGATCCTGTAGACGCATGAAAAGTTTTGAGGAACAAATTACAACGTGTGTGTGCTCCCGAGATATTCTCCCCCTGGTTTTCGGCATCAGGCGTGCTCACATTTAGCCGTTCACCAGGCTAAGTGCTTGTCGTGGACAGATGGATTTGGCGGAGGATAGATTTTCTTAAGCCTCCCATCCATCTGACATTGTGAATATGAATGCGCTTGTTGATGTGACTTGAATCAGGCAGCCAGAAAATATGGCGTACGCGCCGCTGAAGATAATACATCTTACAGACTCAAGCAATTCCCCCTTCTTTCGGTTTCCAATTGCAAAATGCCAAGCAAATGAGGGGAAATCAACAAGTGCCTTTAACAGTTTGTGAGGATGTTTTGGAGATAGATTTCCGCTGTTCGTTTGATTGTTCTGCACTGGTGCTGATGATGTCACCGACCCTTACTGATGCTGTCACTTCCCGCTCTGTCTGTCACCATTTTCCAGGGTCGAGCAGGGTCCATCTGTGTCGTCGGCCCCAAGGGACAGAAGGTCTGCCTGCATTAAGTCTGGGAGTTTCTACCCTCTCCCTGTCTGTCACATACATTCAGTTCATTTCAGATTTAATAAAGCTGTGCTGAACTTGTTTTCCCAGGGCACCCCAGGTCTGGTTGGCCCCGAAGGGTTGGCTGGGGAGCCGGGGAAGCCGGGACAACCAGGCCCGCCAGGAGTTGGAAAGCCAGGCCTACCAGTTAGTGTGTTTCTTAATTAAAGAAGTCTGCAGGATTATATGCTCTTACAGGATGGTTTCATTCCACTGATTATCTAAATGTCCTTAAGACTCTTTCAGCCTTTCAGATGGTCTCCGTTTGACCAAAAAGTATTTTTTTTTATTAGATGTGCTCTCAGAAGTGCAGGGCAGGACTTGGCAGGACTCCTTCCTTCATCCATTGCCCTTGACAGAAGCTTGAAAGTGTGTTAAGAAAGTCATTTGACACCATTTCTTTTTTTTTTTTTTTTTTCCTGTCAGGGCCCTCCTGGTGAACCGGGCGGTGCAAAGGGAGATAAGGTAGGTTCACCCTTCAGCATGATTCTGTTGTTCTTAAAACAATGAATACACAGTTAAATAGTTAGTAAGAATCAAAAGATCATTGGTTGAAATAGCTAGCTATAAATACATGGTGGATGAGGTGGATGGTGGGACTGTCATGGTTAACATCATGATTTTCACTTTGGTGTTGTTTGTGTTTTTGCTTCAGCATGCAATTCACAAATCCTTAAATCCTAAAAGCTAACAAAACCCAAAGTGACACACTAGATAGGTTCTTAAAGGGTAACTGTAACAACATCCGTAAGACAAATGCAGTGATTTGTGTTAACAGGGGGATGCAGGACCTCCGGGAGTAGACGGGCAGTCAGGAGATCCGGTGAGAGGCTCTGATTGATATTCTTTAATGTATGCGTGAGATTCAGATAGACAGTATTCCAACTTCCAGCTGATTGTTTTACTGGGATTCCACTGTTTTCACAGGGGCCGAGAGGACCAACAGGGTCTAAAGGAGAAAAGGTACCCAGCAAACGTCGTCTTTCATCTCTTAATCTCTCGCTCTACGTGTAAATGTATGGCATGTTTGATTGATGCTCAATCTGCAGGGTGACCCGTGCGAAGTGTGCCCTGTGCTGCCTGCCGACATGGGCAACACGGTGGCTCTCCAAGGCAAACCAGGCCCTAAGGGAGAGCCCGGATCACCAGGAATAGGAGAGAGAGGCCTGCCTGTAAGTACCACAGTCTGACTAACGCCAGAGCACAATGTATTCTCAACCTGCCTTGAGTGCTCAGTTTAACATTTTTACGATCCTGCTACATGTTTTATTGGGGAGTCAGATGACGATTGAACCTTGAGCACTTGTTTGATAGTGTATATATTTTATTTTTCTTATCATTCTGAGGGGAAGCTATGGCGTTTATTCTTACCTTGAGGTTGAATTTGCCCTTGCAATTCACACAATGTTGCAGCAGCTCAAGGAGAGAACGTGTGATGTGCTGTCAAAAGTTTATTCTCCAAGGCAAAGGTCATTGTGTTAATGTAATCTTAATGTGTCTCTCTCTTTCTCTCTCTCTCTCTCTCTCTCTCTCTCTCTCTCTCTCTCTCTCTCTCTCTCTCTCTCTCTCTCTCT
>JBAJHX010000040.1:6666332-6694737 GCA_037176925.1 Amniataba percoides | reverse complement strand
CACGCATACGTGCACTGACACACGCATGCACACACCTGCCTCGGGGCACAGATAGAGTAGCAGCAGAGGTGACGAGTGTACTGTTGCTGGCAGACAAGCGTAGTTTCAGGGCCTTAAGAGAGAGCGTGTGTGAGACTATTAATTACCGCATTCATCAGAGCCACCAGTCCAGACTGTCACTGAGAGGGTGGAAGAGATGAGGGAGCGGTGGAGGCCACGCTTAAGGGTCGGGAGGGGAGTGAGATGTGGGACAGGAGCCCACGGAGTGAAAAGTCAAGACAACGGAGAGAGAATGAGCAAGCTAGGTAACATTTTGCAGAGGATTCAGACTCTTTATTCTGCGTATTCATAATGAGTCTGCAGCTATTCTGCAGAGCTCATCTGCACTGTAAGAACTTGACTTGGATGTTACAGGAAAGTCAGGAGAGCAGGTGTGCATTCGATCCTTGCACTACATTAAGGGTTTAGGGACAGATTTGTGTAATGCATTGCTTTTTTTCCAAGTTCACAAAGTGGCATAGAAAGAACATTCATAGCGTTTCATCCCTGGCAGATTCAAGCGTCTGTGATGCATAAGATGCATAAGAAAAGAGTCCCGAAAGCTCAAAGACGTCTGACTTTCTCACAGTAACGGGAGTCGTTTTAATGTTGAATGAGGACTCGCTTTTGCAGCCTGTGCTTAACATTGTGCAAAGAGCTTCGCTTTACATGGGTTCTTTCTTGATGTGTATTTTAGGGAGCACCTGGAGAGTGCAACTGTATAATGCCAGCACACACGGGCATCGGCGGACCGGTGAGTATACACACACAAATACACACACACACAGACACCCATACACACTGAAATAAACTCATATTTTGAATACAATTAGTTGAATCGAGACAATGGTTGCCTCACAGCAGGAGTCTGCATACATACTCACATCTTAAACACACTCTTGGAGGCTTTATTATGTCTCCATGGAGAACATATCGAGAAAAAACATTTGTGCTAAGATATTTTCCCTCCACATTTTTCTGCACTTTGACATTTATGATTCTTATATTCAAACTGTGCATTTTTATCTATGTTTTGTTTGTGCAAACACCGCTGACACTCTGATTTTGATGACTTTTGCCTTCCAGGGAGCCCCAGGAACTCCAATAAACGCGTGGCAGCCCGGGCCTCAGGTCTGATCTGTCAGCCAGCAGTCCTGTCTGATCATTTGGGCTTTGTTTGCAAGCTTGGTTTCATGTTGATACCCTGCAAAGTTTGAAGAAAATCACAGAATTCCTCATTTGTGTTTGACTTGAACACACGGTGTCATCCGTGGCCATGTTTTTGTGTGTTGCAGGGCCCACCAGGACCCCCTGGCCCACCTGGCCCACCTGGGCCACAAGGTTTTATTGGAGCCCAAGGACCACAGGTGAGAGAGAGGGGGGCAGTAAGGTGGGGGTGGTGGTGGGGGTGGTGGTGGTGGTGGGGGGGTGGGGGGTGGGGGTGGGGGGGGGGGGGGTTCTCTCTTCAGTTCAATTCCGTAGCTGCTCCATCAGCCTGGATTGAATTTCAAGCTGCTTTTGATGTAAGCTTTCAGCTTGGGCATTTGGGGTAATTAAGGAAGGCAAAACTTTTACATGCTTTGTTCTGTAGGGTAAATAAAGTTCATTGTATGCATGTAGGAAATGGAACAACAATGAGGACCAAATGATAAATGCACTAACTTGTCCAGTGCTTTAAGCTTTAACCAATGCGGGAATCCACTGAGCAAGCTTTGGGAATGTCCATCAAGACATGAACAGTTATTTGAAGGTCTGGTTTAAAATATAAATGTGAAATAGTTATGCAGTGCTTGTTTAAAGTACAGCTTTAAGGCATTTTACTCTAAAGTTTAATTGTAAAGTTTGTAATTTGAGCAGACCTTCAAATAAAGTGTAACTGCAATTTATGTTGCAAGAGTCAAAGGTGTAAGACGTCAGAAGTGGTGATGGTAACTGGATGGAGGAGGTCATGTCTTTGACAAGGGTGCATTTGCAATTACTGCTGAACACAAAAGAGCATTAATAATCCAATGCTAATATTGGATTTTATTTTCTTCAGATCCTAAATTAAATTCGATTTTGAGATTTTGAAAGCCTCATAAGACATGGCAGAGGAGGGAACAGGTCTGATAATTTTGAGCCTTTGACTCTGCCTTGACTTTTGGTGGAGATGGGAGTGGCTAGACCTCGACTGGCAACAAACCAGTTCAACCTCAGTTCCTTCTTTCAGGGTATCCCTGGAAACGACGGGATACCGGGGAACCCGGGTTTGCCTGCAAACATCGTAAGTAAAATTAGAGAGAAAAGGAGGAGAAGCGGCTCTTATTTACTGTTTCGAGATCTGAGGCCTTTTCTATAGATGATGTGAAAGCACAAGATGAATGCATCTCAGGGGCTGCTTTATATGAAAAAGAAGGTCCCGTATTTTCATGTGTGCTTTATTTGAGAACTTATCTTAAGTTACCTTATTATTGAATAATACAGTGACATTTGACATGACTATAAATCCATAAGTCTAAAGATAAACTGCGCCTCTGACCTCAGATTAGTTTATAACTTCAGAGGGTTTTGTGTGTTCCTTTGGACGAGGCCAGTTTGCTTAGAGGAAGTGCAAGGGTAACATCAAAGTAAAGAAATGAGGTGCAGTGCTCTGAAGTTATCTCTGGATTCTTATTTTATATGGTGTCAGTGTTGTTTCTTTTCAAGTCTGCTGACGGCTTAATTTCATTAAGGGAACATCAATGCTGATCTCCAGCCAGCACTCAAGGGGAACTTCACCTTCAACTCAGAAAATTAAAGCAATAGTTTAATGGAGGAGAGGCAGGTCTTGGAAAAATCAGTAGACCACTCTGGAAAAGATTTGAGAAGCGAGGTGCTGATTTATCGCACATGGAGCAACGCCTCTATTGTTAAAATGGCTGCAGAGTGTAACGCATACAAACAGACGTGATCTGTGCATTTAAACAGATCACTGGTGAGAGGAAGATGTGCACAGGAATTAAAGTGATTCACTGCGTAAGCTCTGCAGAAGTGCTAAATACTATTACAAACTGTAACCAGATTGACTACAGTGGAAAAGTTGACACCCTCTGCTCTCCGTGCACCAGATAAACACATCAGACTCTTTTACCTTAATGGTTGTGCAGGTGTTATATAAGGAACCTGGAAAACTGCTCCATCTTTGAAGCTTAAAGGCAAAAAATCACAAAGTTAGCAGTTTGCAGATTCCCTCGGAGTGTGGCAGAAGTGAACATTGCATAGTGACATATAATTATAGAGAGCCTTCTTTCAAGCAAGGCCTTGTTCTGGTCCGTGTAGCAGCCAAAGCGTGCTGCATAAAATAGCCTTTGCAGCTAATGGCTGCAGTTTGAACAATGTCAAATGGGTTTGTAATGACTTTGAAACCAGGCCAGGTGCTATTGACGGGCTCTCTCAATGGAAAGGGTCCCACTCCTTTGATAGAGAGCAGACCACCTTTCACAGTAACTGTGACTGGGCTTGCGGAGTGCGCAGTTTTACTTCAGAACTATTAATAGACAGCACAACTACATTGTGGTATTTGTCTGTTTTCTTTTTATTGTATGTGTACTCGCACATCCCCGTTGTGTGTGCATTGTGTGTGGGCAGAGGCAGTTATCGGTCAGCCAGCGTCTGTTCTGCTTTCTTGGGGCCACAGTCTGCTCTTTGATTCGTAAACTTTTCTGGTGCAGACGGGAGCTCACGACAGAAGTTTCCAGGTCATTAGTTGAAATGTGTGCTGAGGTTTTGTTGTCTTGCTGGTGTTTATCTGCTATTGTTTTTGTTTAATCAAGTCATATTTGTCACACTGTTCTGTGTGACTCTCCGGGGTTCATGTAGACAACTGCTTGTTTTAGGCCATAAAATCACACAAAACCTTTGAAATCCCTGACTGTGTAGTACAGTATCGCCCATAATGCAATGGAAAACATAGGCCACTCTGTCTCAATGTGTAAAATAAGTTGGGTTTTCACAGAAAATATTTTATACAATTGGATTTTTAGATTAGGATTATTATGAAAAATACCGAACAGGGTTAATGTAATGAACAGTGAAATGTAATTTTAGAGATGGGAATCTTAGATTAAGACTGAGTGGAGCAGTGCTGTGGTGTGAAGAGAAATTCAGTTCTAAGCTGAACAGGCCTCTTGGATGAGGGGTGAAATGACTCGGCATTGTAAAGAATTAAATGGACCTCCTGCTTAGATTGCAGCTTTTTGATGCGTGCCCCAGCAAGTGTGTGACTTCAACTGTTACAGACACAGCAGATGACAAAAAAGGTTGTGCCATTGTACGAAAGGACCCAAATAGTAGATGAACTGTTTCCTTTGAATAAAATGATGATGTTTTTGTGTCACACAAAGTCAGAGCAGCAGAACCTTTCTCACTATGCAGGTATAATCGATCATTTAACTTATGGCTGCTTTCCATTTAAGTGTGTCCGTTCCTGGGAAATGTCTGCTCTCAGAAAAGGCTTTCTCTGCACTTGACTATATACTGATTGTGACACTATGTGCCAATTTGGACAATATACTGTTTTGGCAGCTTCTCTGTCAGAATAAAAAAAACTTGATGGGCGAGTTGGACACAAGTGTCTCAAATTAAGAAATATTGCCAAACAATATTTTGCTGTTGTTTTCTGATTCTGAAGTACTTTTAAGATTTTCAGGCTGTGAATTGATCCTTCATTTCACCCTCAATGTGTCAGCACATTGCACTGAGTAATAATAGTGTCCAACTACACCACATTTTCAAATGTAGCACATTTTGGATGCATATTGATGCATTTACTTAATCTCGCTGCTTCTTCCAAACTGAATGTATCCTGGTTAGAATTAATATTCTGCACTCGACTGAAAACTGAGACTGAGATCTTCAGTCTTCAGTCCTCAGTATTAGTTACAGACTGTTACACAATACAGTTCATAAAACTGGGAGGAAGTGTAGGTGGTTAATTTAGTCTGATCAGATTTTTTTTTTATCTTATTAAGGTTTCATGTCATAAACTCTTATTCGGAGAAGAATATTGGAAAAAGAGCTTTCCTTAGTTATTATCTTTGATGCCATGACGTCCTCAAATGAATCCTCATTTCATTTCTTTCCCTGCCTCTTCTTTAGAACCCCACTGGTCTCCACGAGCTGCCTCAAGACTCCACTGGAGGACTTGTTGAAGTAAGTTCATGAGTAAAAATGCATTTTGGGAAAGGATTTTATTGCACTCAGTGAGTTTTGGCTTGAAAACTGTTGATCATTGTGTTTGTATGCAAGTTTCTATGTGCGTATGTTTACAACACAGGAGGGCTGTGGTGACAACTGCTCCCAAGGGTTGCCAGGGGTGCCAGGCATGGCCGGTGCCAAGGGAGAAAAAGGAGACGATGGCAAGCCTGGCGTGACCCCGTTGGACAGCTGCGACAGGGTGAGACTTGGATGCGCTGGACGTTTCTTGTCGAAACACCTCCATCTTCAGTACACGATTCTGTATCTCCAAAGTCACTAATGGTGCAGTTTCTGTGTTCATTGTTGTGCTCTGATGAATTCAAACTGGCACACCCTCACTTTGCAGCGTGTTCAAGTTTGCATGGCATGGTCGGACATGATATAGTGGCAGCACCTCAGTAAGGCATTTTTTTCTGATAACCCGTTCTCTCATCTGCTTCCAGTGTTTGGAGAGACTGCAGAGAGAGCAGCAGGCGACACAAGCAGCGGTCAGTTGAGATCACTGTCATAATCTAAAGACATGCACACAAACATAAACGTACATAAAAACACACACTCACAGAGACGAATGTGCACATTTCCTGGTATTTTACATCTTTGCCTCACAGGGTGACCGATCCTGCACAGGAACACCCGGAATTCCAGGGACGCCTGGATCACCTGGAATAAAAGGAGAGCAAGTGAGTGTGTTTTCTCATGTACATACAGTTTATTTGATATGAGAGTGTGTGTTTGTCTCCCAAATGACTTTTACAGTTAATAAAGTTCACCCATTTCTTTTTTTTACCACAGGGAATACCAGGAAACAGAGGCCAACCTGGAATACCAGGCAACTTGGTGAGCCTTTTCAAAGCTCAGGATTCAGCAACATGTCTCTTTATTTAATGTAAACACAGATTGTAATCAGCAGAGAAACCTGAGCATTCTGTCATTGGTTGATACAAGACATGTGTTTTCTTGTTAATGGCAGGACGGAAAGCTTTAAAGGTGGATTCTTATTTTGGAATCATCATCTACTGTGCCTGTGTGCAGATTTGCAGTTTTCACAGCACTGCAATGGCACCATTTCCCAGCTCACCACTCGCTACAAAAGTGCAAAGATGTTTGGAAGCTATAAAGTTTGCCAGTAGTTCTGTGAGGAGGGGAAAAAAGTTGATTTATTTTTTTAATTTCAGGACAGCACCGTTGGGTTTTTGTCTCCAAGCTTTAGATTTGAAGTGACTTGAGAGGGAGCTTGTGCTGTGCCACTTTCATGATTTCACAGAGCCCCCTACTGGTCTCAGTGAAAATGTCACACAGTGTGGGCCAGCACAGGAGCCTCTCAAACACTGATTTACAGAAACACACTCGAGCTCTCCTGCAGCAGGGGTATAACTCACTTAATTGTCAGAAACAAGTACAAACCTGCTTCAACTAGACGTGTAAATTGATTGTATTTTTAAGTCTAAATGAATCTGGTCTCAGCTGTTTTTAAGTGTTCCTTTCACTGATTTCTCACCACAGGGACCTCCTGGTTTCCCAGGTCCTCAGGGCTCATCTGGTCTACCTGTAAGTTTAATTCACACTTCCAACTCCATCTTCATTTCTGGACACAATTTTAATCAATGGTGCACTCAGATCATTTAATTAAGTAAAGGTATGAATGCAATAATGTAAAAATACAAGAAAAACATCCTGTTTATGTAAAAGAAGTGTTATTCATTAAATGGAATTCAGGTATAGTAAAAACATTGGTTGTACAATAAATGTCCCTCAACATTATTATATATGATGATTATATATGATTATGTAAGAGTTAATACTGATCCATCAGTGTGTATGGAGCTTCTTTGCTGTTGCAGCTAGTTAAGGTGGAGCAAGTTTGATCTAATTTATATGCAATTTAGTGGGAGGACAGATGTATATGCAGGATTGTGGGACAATTAATAGACTTTGACTACAAAATGTTGTATTCCTTTTGCTCTGATCTTTGCCTTTCTGTGAAATGTTGGATCATTTTACTTTAGACAGTTATCTAAATGAAGACATCTGAGAAGTTTAAAAGAGAAATCACTCTTTTCTAACTGCATACGACTCCAACAAAAACAAGTGTTTAAAAATACATTTGATCTGTGCTCATGTAAAACAACTTAATTTGAAAATGGAACTAGTTGTCAGATAAATGCAGTAAAAAGTACGGTATTTCCCCAGAAATGTTATGATTAGAAGTATACCGTAGAATCATATAGAACAAGTAAATACTCTTCTCTGTCCTTTTGGCTTCTACGAACACAGATCATCTCTCTTTTCAATCAAGCATCCTTTGATCGCGCCGTCTTTGCCATCCCTGCATCCTCCTTGCGTCTCTCCGTGGCTCCTTAATGAAAGTTATTTCAGATGAGGAAACACTTTCGTTGTCTCTTTCTCCAGTTGTTCAATTATTCCCCCGTCCAAGTGATGGAGAGTGGAGCTGCTGTGTAGACAGAGCATCCCCTCCCCTACCCCACCCTCGTCCTCATACAGATTTATTGTTTTAGGAGAGCGGAGATGCTAAATGGGTGAGCTGTGTTAGCGCCGCATGGAATCCATTTGCAGCGTAGTCGCACTTTATAGCAGGTGTTAGCCTCTGCTGTGTGCAACGCTGCGCCTGTTTGGACTGTTTGTGATGGAGAGAAGTGTGACCCTGCTGCTTAATAGATGATTCATATTCAGTGGTGAGGAAGTTACTCATAATGATCAGCTATTAATTAGTTTCTCCCGAGTATGAACAATTACTAATTACATTCTCTAAAATACAGCCCTCAGTAATCACTCTAATAACCAGTCACACTGCTGAATCTTTTCACACACTGATATTATTGCTGTTTTAAGTTCACTTGTATTTATTTATTCTGGAGGGACCATTCATATTAGTAAACAGCTAATTATTACTCATAGTTGCCACTGTTTTAAAATAATATGAGTATCTCCCTTTTTAAAAGTTCCCAGCTTCCATTAACACATTTTGTTTGTTCGTTTTGCAAAAAAAAACTTCTTGCTTTCTTTTCTTCCAGCACTCATCCGTCATCTGCTTACTGCAGCTGTTGCCAGGCAACAGATCACACTCACACATGCCTGTTAATGTTTACGTCAAAACAACATTCAATACTCAATTAATACGCTGTGAGATATAGTTTCCTCATACATCATAGAATCAGTCTGTAATGTGATCGCAATGTAGACAGTGTAATAAGTGTTGCTTGGTAACAGTTTTATTCAATGAAAAAGCAAGGTCGTATATAAATAGATATTTATAAAGATATAAATTACTTAATGTCTGCGGCTTTGGTGAAACACGCACCTGAAACTGCAACACAGTGAGGGAGGGATGAAAAGGAGGGATGCAGCATATAGAAATGTGTTTCGTTTGCTGGGAGACAAAAACTAAAAATGAAATCCCCCAGCCAAGTGGACCGAGCAGGCAGCGCTCAGCCTCTGGATATCACCCTCACAGATGTAAATCACCACCCTGAGGACTCGCAGAGGTGCGGAGCTGAGGACAAAATCAAATGTTGACTGTCCCGCAAGGAGATGGCACGAGCCAGTTAGCCGTCTCCTACTCCGATATTGACTCGCCTCGTCCTTGGCTCGTTTCCACCAGGGGGGCCTCTCTGCCTGACATACGCATCACATCCTGTCCTTCATTTCCTAATCATTCCTCACTCCCATCTTTCTCAGGGTCAGCAGGGTGAGCGAGGGTCACCTGGCCTCCCAGGATTGAAGGGCGAGCAGGTAAGTATCTGCCAATCAAATTCCCTGGAATCATATCATGCAGGAAAATAACCGCTCTGCCCGTTTGATTGATTGTATGATCTTTACCTCAGGGCCCCCCGGGGACGCCTGGGTACCCAGGATCCATGGGACCGCCTGGACTGCCAGTAAGTTACTCTCGCCGTCTCATTATATAGGAGGTAATGGATTGACAACAGCTTTAATGGATGGATAGGTGGTTACAGTGATGTGTGACGTGACACTGATTAACTGTGTATGCGTGTTTCTCAGGGACTGAAGGGTGAACGCGGGAGCCCAGGAAGCAGTGGTCAGAAAGGAGAATCAGTAAGGCATTACACCATCACTGTTATCACAATGCATCTGCAGCTCGTGTCGTATATCACCACTAACATTTCCCGCCCTTCCGCAGGGTCCTCCTGGTAACCCCGGGTACCAAGGACAGGCCGGCTCACCGGTCAGTGCTTCCTCATAAATTTGGCTCGGCGATATTTAGAATCTGGCGTCTTCAATTTATCATTGCAAAGTTTTAATAACGGAGAGTAATGTGAGCTGTTCTGTGTCTGCAGGGCATTAAAGGAGACACAGGACCGGCAGGGTCTCCTGGTGAAAAAGGGGATCAGGTATGTATAAAACATGTTGTGCAAACACATAATAAATAAATGTGACAAACAAATTAAACATATGTTTACGTTTCATTTTAAGGGTTTCCAAGGACAGCCAGGTTTCCCAGGACCACCAGTATGTAAATGCCTCATCTCCTCAATGGCAGATTTTTGGCTCTGCAGTACTTGTAGTGACTTTGTATGTTACGAATTGTCTTTCTAGGGTCCACCAGGTCCTGCAGGCAAAACTGGAAGAGAAGGGCTCTCTGGGCTGAAAGGTGAGAAGGTGAGTAGAAATGGCACATTCAGCTGTTCCTGATTAGCATCCAAATGCATTGCTTGTTGTACTGAAAAGCCCTGTTTTTTTTCAAAGGGCAATGATGGTGCTCAAGGTTCTCAGGGACCAACTGGACCCCCAGGCTCACCAGGCTCCCCGGGGCTTATGGTACATGCATGTTATATTGCTGGATTTTTTTCAGAGTTTGACCCATTTTAACATAGATACTATTGAGACTGATTTCCATCTCGGCTCTCTGTCCGTGTTTGCAATGAAAAAGGGCCCCCCTGGCATTGAGGGCATGGACGGAAAAGATGGGAAACCAGGGCTGCGGGTGAGTTGTGCACTTGCATCACAAGGTTGACATGCACAGAGGCAGAATATACACACAGCAGCTGTCCTGTACTTTGTACAGTTAAAGATGTGCATACAGTTGACCTTTGACACTGGCTATTTTTTCACTACCAGGGAGAAACAGGCCCTCCAGGCCCAGCAGGACCACGAGGAATCCCAGTAAGTTTCATATCTAATGTCTCCATGACCTGATGAAATTCTCGATCAGCCCAGTGCAGAGATAACAACATGAATTAGACATGAGATGTGTGATGTGTTTTTTTTCTTTTCTGAATACTTAAGTCTACCCAAAGCAGGTCGTATTACATTTCTTGAATCTTGAAGCATTTGTATCATTTTAATATTGGCTTAGGCAGTTGCAGAAAGTAAAAACATAAGATTTTAATTCATTCATATATGCTATTTTTAGCCATCGCTGCCCAGGCTTCTCACATCCCAAGAGCCATGCTTTTGTTGGTCCACTTTGGCGCTCACTGAAATAGCTCAACAATTACTGGGTGGACTCCAATGAAATAGTCCCCAGAGGATGTGTCTCCTTGACTTTAGTGAGCCTGTGACTTTACCAGCAGGTTCTCACTTATCCAGTGAACATGTACCAGATGGATAGGAACGATAGGAATCCCAAAGATCTCTCCTCTCCTCCCCCCCGGTGTCATCATCTCAAAACCTATTGATGGATTGCTTAAAGAGAAACGGGCTGTAGACGCTTGCTTGTGTTAAAAAAATATAATGATGTTGAGACTAATGTAAATGTTCTTCCTCCACACATTCACGTGTGCAATGCTCTCAATATTTTCCACACGCAGGAGTTTGTTTTGGTAGATACAATCACACTTTTTATACGGTGCATTAGAATTGCAATTGCCATGGTTCACCTTCACTTCAACAACAGCAAACTAGTATGCAAATCGGCCTGCATGACTAAACCCTTTCCAATGAAAGCCTATCTAAAGCTCTTTATGGAAAGTTGGATTTACAATGATGTGGGAATATTCTTTTGCTCTTGAGTTTGTGACTCGAATTTTGGATTTAAGACGAGTGCATGTGCGTAGAAAAGTTTCCAGACAGGTGGGATAATCTTAATTCTGAACTTTTTTGTACTTTCACCTGCAGCACAGAAGTCAAATTAACTCGGGCTCGAGCTCATGTTATTTCATTTGCCTCAGCCATACTGGTGCACTACATTAGTATGTGCAATTATTACTGAGTCTTGCAACCTCGTATGAAACTTCTAAGCTTCCTATCTCCCTCTAAGATCTCTCTAACTCTCTGTCTTATATATCGACACGGCAGATATGGTGAGATTCACACACTGTAGTCAGCTTCAGCAAAAAAGAAACAAGTTGCTGCCTCTCTTCTCCTTTTTACTTCTCTTGCTCACTTTCTGTATCTCAGTTTGTGTTCTACCCGAGAGCAGGTGTTCAGGATTTCAAAGACACGTCTGCCCGTTCTCTGGCAGCCTCGACTTTGTGAATTTTGATACTGTACCAATCCCATTCTCTTTGATGTCTCTCCTCAGGGATTCAAAGGGAAAACTGGCCATGTTGGCTTCCCTGGACAGAAGGTTAGCCAACGACTCATTGCTTTACCATCACACAGTGTCTGTCTGTTTGTCCACTTACAGTTGCTGTCTGTTGTTTGTGCATTAGGCCAAGCTGTTGTTTCAAATAGATAATTATGCACTGTCAAGACACAAGTCTGGCTTTTATTATAGAAGAGCGATGCATCCCACTTCATTACTTCTCCCATCTCTTCAGGGTGAACCTGGACCATCAGGCCCACCTGGACCATCAGGCAGACCAGGACATGAGGTAAATATTTTTGTTTTCTACTTTAACCCCAAAGCGATTCAGATAAAGTTTGGAGAGAGCAGTGATAATCTGTGCGTGCAAACAGGGCTATATATATCATAGTCAGTGCAACCCTGGAGATTTCTAAAGGTCAATATGTGACATTTCCAGGGTGATCCTGGTACCCCAGGAGCTCAAGGACGACCTGGACCCCCCGGTCACATTGTAAGTTCACTGCCCTTTTAGCCTTACATGCGTGATCTGTTCATAGTGTAATAGATCACTGTGTCAAACCTGAATAATAATGTGTGTTTCTTTCTCTGTTAGGGTTCTACAGGTCCAACAGGACCACCAGGACCTCCTGGTCCTCCTGGAGTGGTGAGAGAAATGCTCCAAAACATGTGAAACATGTACTTTTAAAAAAAACAAGAAATGGATTATAACATTAAATTAGTTGAATTTCTTACACTCCCTGGGGAAAATTGGGTTGCTTCAGTAAACATGAGTAATACCAACATTAATTATGGAAACAGTAAACAATAAATAATAATAGAAGGTACGCGTACTTGAAAAAAAAGAAGAAAATTGATTACCAGGAATTACAGTAACATTTCTTAATTTTAGGATTTACTGTTTAAAATGAATGTGCCCTAAAAATATGTTGATTAAAAAGATCAGTGGAAGAGAATCTGAATCCTCCATCTTACTTCTCTAGGGAATAAAAGGGGATAAGGGCCAAGCTGGTGAGAGGGGTCTTCCAGGGATGGGAGGAAACCCAGGACCTCCCGGGCACCCAGGGCCAATGGTCAGTACCTCTCAATTTGTGTCCACTTTCACATTTGCCCCCGGGAAAGAAGTGCAATTTGATTAAACCTCATTCAAGCCGCTACCGTGCCAAATGTATCTCACTGACCCTGTTTTTTTCTCCCGCTTTGACTTTGTCTTACAGGGGGAGCCAGGCAGTGACGGTGCTGCTGGTAAAGATGTGAGTAATGTCCGGGCGTGGTGTTTGTTCTCATTAAAGTATAATGGAGAGAGATGGATGTGGTGATGTGTGTATTTCATTCTTTTGATGGATATTTCTCTCTCCGCTCCGGCAGGGTGCGGCAGGCCTACCGGGGGACAGCGGGTCGCCGGGTCAAAAGGTAAGAGCTGACTCAGGGAGGCCGCTGAGTGCTGCGTGCGCGTGTGCCTTGTCGAGCCGAGCATCAATCATCCATTAGGCGATCATCTGAATTCAGCGACATGCACCCTTTTTTTTCCTTCTGTTCCCCCAGTTCCCTTTAGCTCAGGGAGGCCGCGGTGCTGAACGCGCTCGCTCCCTCCCGTTTCTGCCCGCTCAGCACCCGCACTTAACACAGTCATCAGTTCACTAACCCCCACGACCCTCCCACCCACACCCCTCCCTCCCTCCTCACCTCACTTCACCCTTCTCCCGAACTGGCAGCCGGCCCCTGCTAGAGCCTGTTGGACCTCTCCTTAGACACAGGCTTACAGTACTGTAGGTGGATACAGTGATGAAGTTATTCCCTGCCTCCGGGATAATGCTATTAAGCATGAGGCGAGATGCTAGATGAGGCTATTTGTCACGCTGACAGGACGGCATTGTCAGGGTTTTAGCCGCGCAGGAGAGGAGAACAGAGGAGAGAAGACAAGAACGGACTCCTCTATTCTTCTCCCTCCTCTCTATTTCAAGAGCCGCTTGTCTGACGCTGACGTGTAAACATTAGACGTCCATTATGGGCTGCTTTGTCCTCGATAAATCACTGTCGCTAATGCAGCAGGCCTGTTTTTTTTAGTGTATTCAAACAATCTCAGTGGTGGGCTGCGTTGTGTGCAAAGTGATATAGATGTAGTCGAAAGCTGTCTTGAAGGGCCTGCTTCATCTTCTCTGAAACAAGGCCGATGATAATCTCAAAATTAGCTAAAGAATTAAAGATAAAGGCAGAAAATGCGATATTAGGAAGAACATAATAGTGATTTATCGTTTCCTTTGGGGGCTGAGTTTGATAAGAAGGCTGATGCTTGTTAAATATGATAAAACAAATGGGATATGTGTGTGTTCATACAGGTGCAGGATTTTCTACCTTTGGACAGAGCTGGGCCAGTTGTTTTCAGGCTTCATGCTAAGCCAAGTTAATGTCCCCCAGCTGCAACTTTATATGTAAGGTACAGACATGGGAGCAGTGTCGACCTGACTCTAGGCTAGAAAACAAATGAGCTCATTTCCCGAAAACGCGAAACTGGGATTGAGGTCAAAGGCCATCATTGCGTGTGTAACAGTGTGGTTTAAGAAGTGATAAATGTGTTTGATCAGTGATGATAAGAAGTATTTAATGTTAGAAATGCTAGAAAAGCCTAATGTGAGAAATGACTACCATGACTGACAATGTTTTATCTGCTAACATCACCTGTGTGTGTGTGTGTGCCCCAGGGTGAGGCAGGGGCCCCAGGTCAGAGGGGTCCTCCAGGTGAAAGAGGTAGACCGGGGCCCCCTGGTGGTGGAGGTTACCACTCCAAGGATGCCCAGCCCATGATTGGCCCAGTGGGACCCAGAGGAGAGAGGGGAAGCCCGGGCTCTGCGGGCCCCCCGGGGCTCCCCGGAACTCCAGGAACACCAGGGAATGATGTGAGACACGACTTCATTACACTTACAGCACTGTAGGATGATTTGTAATGTATTTTTAAAGTTTTAATCAACTCCAAATCATCATCAGTATCCAGCTTGGTTGCGAGGAGAGGTGATGCCAGAGGCACCAGCTCCATCTGTTCTTGTAAATAATGAATTTTTTAATTATCTACCTTGATTAATGTTTGCCCTTTTGTTTTTCTCTTCATTTCTCTACTCTGGAACAGGCTGTAGTCAATTACGATGAAATCAAGAACTTCATCCGCCAGCAGGTCATCAAGATCTTTGATGGTGAGGGCTGGAAATGCACACAGTTATGCGAATGTTTGCTGAGTGTTACGCTGTTGTTTCTAGACTAGAGCAACATTTTCTCTTTCAAAGAATTATTCAGTTCTCCTCTGGGACACCTGAGCTGCTGCCGCTGTGGCATCATTGTTTGTTATTGCATGTCTCCCCAGAGAGGATGGCCTACTACATGTCGCGCATGCAGATGCCTGTAGAAATGGTGGCATCACCAGGTCGGCCTGGGCCCCCAGGAAAAGATGGATCGCCAGGCAACCCCGGGGCCCCAGGTGCGCCTGGACTCCCAGGACAGATCGGCAGACAAGGCCGGCCAGGAGGTCAAGGACTCCCAGGTGAGCCTATTCAGTTATATCACAAAATTCCCCCATGACAGTCACCCAAGTGCCACCACTAACTGACCGTAAACTCTCTTTCTGTAGGACCACGAGGACCACAAGGAGAAAAAGGAGATAAGGGTGTTGGAGAAATGGGAGACGTAGGACCTCCAGGAGCACCAGGTAATATACCCCACCGGTCCATGTGTCAGTAAGTTGGGCAGTTGCAGCCATTATCAGGTGCATCAGTCAGTGTTTTTTTAGCCAGATTGACGGTCTGATAGTAAGTAACACTTAGCTAATTTCAAATGTGTTTTTCTTGAAGGAAGACAGTCAAACATTTGAACAAAATATTGGAAGCTCTTAATGCAAAAGCTGCATCTGATGCTGAACCCTTCTGGCAGATTTGGCTGACTTTACATAAATGATGCTAATTACTTAAAAAGTTTGCATTTGTTGTTGATTAGTTAATTGGTAACATGATGAAAGTAATTTTTTCATCACTCTTAAATTGCCCTCATTAGAATCACCAGGCTAATTCGTAGCCCCCCAAATCAACATCTGAGAATCCTCAATCATCACAGAGTTCAGATAGCTTTGGCGAAATTAGCATCTGCAGTCACTTACATGGAGCACTTTTTTATTTTTTCACAAGTTGTTTTGGTTGAAAACACAACTGTGCTCACATTAACATATCAAAAAAAGGATGTTAATGTTTGCATAATGTTTTCCTCATGTTTTCCCGATAATCAACATGATATTAACATAATCCATTAGAGATTCTTTATTTATTGGTGTGCACTTACTTGACTTGATCACCCGTCTCCCTCTGTGAGCTCAGCTAAGTTCATATTTAATAAAACAATATGAGAATGGTAACAAACGAAGACGGGCAAAACGTATTTCCCAAAATGTCAAACTATTCCTTAAACTTTTCTCTTAAAAGGTTTTGGATTATTATTTAAGCAACAAGGCATTTATAATGCAGCAGACATTACATTTCCTCTATTTTATTTTTCCCAGGTGTCCCAGGTCCCCCAGGCTATGGTAAGATGGGACCCCCAGGTCCTGTTGGCCAGCAGGGTGTTCCTGGAATCCCAGGCCCCCCTGGGTCACCTGGCACAAAGGGAACGGATGGTCGCTGTAATCCTGGAGACTGTATGAGCCATCAAGTAGAGTACAGCCCCAAGGGCCCACCTGTCAAGGGCCCCTGGTAGAGGGCTGGAGGTGATGGAGGACAGGGGCAGAGGGAACTGAAGCAAAGAGACTACAGAGAAGACATGGAGCCAAAGACCGTGACCCAAAGTTATTAAATCTGACCAAAAGATGAAAAAAAGGACCTTTGTTGTTGAATCATATATAGATTTAGCCACACAGATTTCTTCCGTAGATGTGAGCAAAATCCACAATTTCTTTCTAAGGGCCCCGCTGGAATGAGGCCTGCAAAGACACACCAGCAGCACATTTTTATTGCATCATTCTTTTTCCCTGCGAATGCCAATTCATTGCTATATTACTGCCTCTTATTTTGGTCTCGCCTCTTTTCTTCTCCCTGTGTTTTGCTCCTTTTGTACATTTTCAAACTACCCAGGGGAGGCGACAAGAATCACAACCTGTATTTTCTTCTCCTTGATTAATTCTGGGCTCTTCTGTTTTTTTTTTCTCTTCTCTTTGTCTAAATCTGTAGGAGCAGAATACACACAATTATTGTAGCACTTTGCTTCCACCTCTCATATCTTTGTTCCTTTCTCATAGAGTCACATTTGGAGTGCATCCTATGCATTTCTAATATTCTCTTTCAGTGCTTGTGGCGTGACATTAGAATTTGACTTGTGAGAGAATAATCCTGAGAAATGTATTTCAGCTCTGTAGAAACAGATGTCAAAAACTTGCAGTCCTACCCTCTTTGATGGATTGACTGTTTTGTATATATTTATATTTATATATAGTGGCTTTTTATACTTTTTCAACAGATTTGATAAAAGACATACGCATGGTAAGCCACTAATTTTTCATTGTCAATGGTTATAGTGCAACAAAAAGTGCCAAAGGGATATTTTTCAAAGGTCTACAAGCTTTCAAAGAGACAAAAGACAAATTATTTATAAGGGACATTTGTGTTTACACAGGAAAGTGTATTGGTTTATGTAATTATGTCGCTACGGTTCATTTTGTCTCATCTGAACTCCAGTCCTTTTGGAAATACAGCCATTTTAAAGTGTCTCATGTCATTTTGTATTCCAAAGTCGCAGTAATAGCCATCTGTCTGTTTCACCAGGCACTTGTTTGAGAAAATATGAGCAAAAATTGAGCCCGTTTACCACAGGTACTGTAATGCAACACACTGAGCACAGCCAGCGAGCCCTCGCGATCACATTAAGGATAAAGAAAATACTCTGAAAAGCATCAGAAACAGCTTTTGTAGTGTTCCATGTTACTGTATTTTTGCTTTGTTTTTTTTGTTATTTTTGTTATGTCTGGATTTTTACATCATTACCATCTCCATAATTTACTCCGCAGTTTAAAGAGTCGTGGTCAAACTTTGGTCTCTCACAAGCTAACGGGGAAATTTTTGACTTTAAACAGAATTAAAATGCTTTTCAAAGAGGCTGTATTATGTGGTAATCATTGTCAGCTTGTCTTGTATCAAACACTATTGTAATTTCGTTGTCCATCCATGGATGGATTCTGAGAAAACGGGCTGCCGGGCACAGACTTAAAAATTTATTGTCGTTTTCCATCTTTCTGTAGATGTTTTGTGTCTGTATTCATTTAGTCTCTCTCTGAGGTTGTTCTGTTCTCTTTTGTGGTTGTTTGTGTGTCTTTGCAGTCATTTTGATTCCCTTGTAGTCTGTAGAAATATTAACACTTCAAACAGAGACTCCTGACTCTGTGAACTCCCGGGTCTGTGTCCGGTCGCCCTGCTCAGCAATCCATCCATGTGTCAACTCTCCAGCCTGTGTATATATTTCTTTACTGTCATTACTGTCCAACCCATCATGTGCCTTACATATGTTGTATTATGGACCATTTGACAAAAGAACATACGTTTTGAAAGCAGACTTTTAAAAGTGTGGTTCTTTTTCATTTAAGGAAGCAAGTGTGCAATTAAACATTTAGTCTGTGTAGTCTCACCATTCTTGTCGTAGCGAGGTTGTGGCTTTTGGCCTTGGTGGTGCAAGAACATTGACAAAAGCACCTGCAGCCTTGGAGCCACGTGACTTTATTTACATGAATGAATGGATACTTATGAAAGATCCGGAAGAATATATTAAAAAAAAAACAAGGTGAAAGAGTGAGTGAGCCAAACTAAAGACTTGTTTCCATTCCCCACATGATACAGAAGAGCATTAGGTTTTATAAAAGGTTCCTCTTTATTGGTTTGGGTCGACCTGAACAGCCAGAAAACACCCTCTTTACAGATGATTATATAAAGACAATAAATAACTTCTGTTGATGAAAAGAAATCAGTTATTAAATCGCTGACACCCTGTGGAAAGTTGACAGTGGCATAGGAGGCACATTCGGGCTGATTCGTTTGGAGAAAAAGTCGTCATATCTGTAGGAACTTTTTATTACTCACTGAATTCATTAACACAGGATTTCTGTTGGTGCATATCGTAACCCATTCCTTTTTCTCTACATAATAATCAACACACATTTACAAAGATTTACAGCACTGCTATGTGGGAGATGGGAGTGCCCATCGGGACATGCTGTTGCCAGGCAACAAGAGGAAGAGATAAAGCTAGTCGTTAGTTTCTAAAATGAGACTTGGGAAGAAAGCGGGGATTGAGAAGGGACAGGAGGGGAGGGGAGGGGGCGGGCAATGTACACATGAGGTAAATCAAGGACTTCACGTAAGCTCACAGGAATACTACATTTTACAATACAGTACAGTACTGAGTGTAAATTTAGGCTTCAATCATTTATTGTTCCTTTTTGTACACTTTTAAGGCATCAGGTGTGACGTTGCAAGAGAGGCAGGGCATTTCAACTTAAAAAAAAAATTGTCTCAAACAGAATATCGCACATGCAAAAAGTATTTAAAGTGACCGTGGTGTCAAAGAGAGGCACCTTTCACCGCGCTTGGTTTGTCAGCTCCTCTCGGCTCATAGCTGATGTGGTGGTGGTGGAAGGCAAGGAGACAAAATAAATCTGCTCCTCTCTGGCTGCCGGAGCAGTGCTGGGATATTTGGATGGGACTGACACTGACATCCAAAAAAAAAAAAAAAAAAAAAAACACTAGAGAATTCAGAAGGATGTGGGTGGCTGTGGGCTGTGTGGGGGGGGATTAAGATCAGAGTGTGTCCCAGCAGTCAGAACTTCAGGTTGTCAGTGTCAGGAAGGGGGCGCTATACACCCACTCACTATTAAACCACCCCCCTCCCACCTCTCGTTCTTGATGTTGTCCTACTGAGAAGAGCGGCCTCTCTCCTCCTCTCCTCCTCTCTCTCTCTCTCCCTCACCCCCCCCCCAGGTGTTGCGAGCGGCTGATGGAGGGACAGGCCTCTAAACATTGGGTCCTTTGATTGTTCCCGCCTCCTGTAGTCTCGGGGAGGTGTACGCTGATGCTGCCAGACACATCGCCGCCTCGCAGAAGCCTGGGAGACCTGGCAATCCTGCTTTACCGGGGCGTCCGGCCTCTCCGGCAGAACCCTGAGGTCCTCTCTCGCCGGGCCTGCCGTCCCGAGCCACACCGTCAACGCCGGGGGGGCCTGTAGAGGGAGAGGGCTCGGCATCAAGTAGGGATTCGAACTGTCTTCCAGGAGCGGAGATGACTGAGCGTCTCCATAAAGCCCACTCTGGACTTTGATTACACATGTGTACTGTACGCATGCATATATTTAAGTTGTGTGTATGTGTGCACAGGAGAGTGTGAGCGTGCTTTCTACTCTTTGAATTAATGTGTATCGTTGCAATCCTATTACATTCTCATTCAAGAGCATCTGTTAAATGGCTGGAGTTAATGATGCTTTTAAAATGCCTTTGAGCAGCCTCTCCTGTGGCGAGAGCTGTAATGCCAAGTCCTTTAGCTTCTTATTGCGCCCTTACTCTTCCTCACCTTTGATCAGTGGCACACACTGTTTTTCGTGTAGGTGCATAAATCTTGCATGGCTCCTGTGTTTTGGAGTTGTGTGAGGCTTCAGCTCTTACCTTGTATTCCTGGAGGTCCTGGGGGTCCTGGGTGGGGTTTACCAGGATCTCCTCGTTCTCCCTTTGCTCCTCTCTTTCCTGGGGAAGACAAAAAGAGAGTGAGCTCAGTTATACCCCCCCAAAAAACTTTCAACTGCATCTTCGTTATTATAAAGTTCAGTTCTACCTTTAAGTCCAGTGTTCCCAATCTGTCCAGGTGCTCCAATCATGCCAGGGATACCACGGGCGCCGGGTAAGCCATGCGGCCCCTGAGGGCCAGGTGCTCCTGGAGGTCCAGGAGGCCCAGGAGGTCCCATCACACCTGCTCCACCAAGCACAGCCCTCTTGGCGCTCACCGCCACTGCTGCGAGCCTCTCTGTGACAGAGGAGACGGCATCACCGTCATTTTGATTAAATTACCTTTGATGACGGGCGACTGATTGCTCAGGAGATGAAAGCCATTTCTGGAAATGAGCTAATCTAATCTCCCCTATGGACATCAAAGGTGCCTATTCCAGTCTAGACACTCACCCTGCAACATCTTCAGGACCACTTCAATAATATGCTGGTCAGATGCATCACGTCCCTGGAGAGAGGAAAAGGAGACTGAGCAGAGAGGCAGCAGCCGACCAAGTATATCAATCAATATCAGTTCCTATATGTTCCATGCATCATAAATGTGAGCAAGACTCACTGGTGCTCCCTGGATGCCTGGCATGCCGGGTACTCCTCGCTCTCCATTGAGTCCCCTAGGACCAGGCAGTCCCGGTGGTCCCTGGTCTCCAGGTTTACCAGGGTCCCCGGTGGGTCCATTGTGCCCGGCATCACCCCTAATTCCTTGCTGCAAGGAAAGGAATGTTAACGAGGAGTGGATTGATTTGTGATGAGTGATGAAAGAGGCCGATGGAAATGTATGATGTTAAAAAGTAAAAAAGACAAACCCAAGGAGGAAAGAAAAATGAGGGAAGGGAAGCTAAAAGTCTGACATTTCTATCGTGCAGTCATCAGATTTCCTCACAGCACAACCTCACCTGTCCTTTGGGCCCCGGTTCACCAGACAGACCCTGTCACAGCAAACACAGAGACTCCGTCATTTCCACATTCATCACTTCCATCCATCATTTCTGCCTCAGAGACACTCATTGAGCAATAATTCAGTAGTGAATCTTGTAAATGAATGTCGAAAAATGCCGCTTCAAAGAGCCAACGTGCATCATCGCTTCACTGTCATGTAAATAGCTCATTTGCCATCTGGATTATTATGGGGATTTGTATGCAAATTCAAAAGACAGACTTCCTCTTCTTCCTAACTTCAGTATGGTTATGACACTTTCTGCTATATATTACTTTGCTTTGATGCCTTGAGAGCCAAATGTTTAAACCGTCTTATCTAAAGCCTGCGAGTTTTAGTGTTTTGTAGATTCACAGACTTTTGTGGCTCTTTATAACAAAACGTTTGAAACAGCTTTGGGTTGTGCGGTAATGATTTTTACCTTTTCCCCTTTCTCGCCAGCCAATCCCTCAACACCGGGGTCACCCTAAAAGGGACAGAGAGAAAAAGGATAAAGAGACAGGAGAGAGAAAAGGATGACAGGAAATTCATGTTTGCCAGAATACAACACACAACAAACATTAGCCAAGTAAGAGCAGAATTTCCACTTACAACGTCTCCCTTTGACCCAACTTTTCCTTGGAAGCCCTGGAAAGAGAGATGGGTTTAGTGCATGTAAATGTTTGTCACGTGTAGATTAAGATTTTCTCAAAAAAAAAAAAAAAACACAAACAAACCCAAGAGCTAAATATTGCCAGTGACACCACAGTTCATGAAGAAAGAAAGATGTTGTTTCATCTCTGAAACAGGGAAGATGAGGATGCTCAGATTATCATTTATAGTGCTTATTCATATTACTCGCCTCATTCAGTGATTTACTGTGGATTCATGACTTCCATTCATGGGCAAACACTGCCCCCTATGGGCAGCTCTGGGCAACCAATTTCTTCTTGTAGTCTATTTGAAAATAGGCAATAATGTGTTTTTTTTTTTTTACAAAGCCATATATTTCCTCATGTACACACCTTGTCTCCCTTGGTTCCACTAAGGCCCTGGGCACCTGGCACACCAATTGGTCCTCTCTCTCCTTTGTTTCCCTGTTGAAGAGACATTAGATTTTAAATAGGAAATTATACCAAACATGTTTCTCAATAAAGGGATGCAAAAAAGAAACTCACAGGCTTGCCGATGACTCCCTGTGGCCCGACTTCTCCCCGCTGACCTCTGTCACCCTGTTAAAATGAGGTGAAGTGAGTATATGTACTTGATAGTTTTGGGGGTTTTTTGTGCTTTCATGTGGCAATTCTGGATTTGTACCTTGGGTCCAGGAACTCCTTGCATACCAGGCTCACCAGGAACACCAGGCTCACCCTAAGAGAATACAATTTAAGCATAATAATCATCCCTGATTATGTCATGATATGACAAGACAATTGCAATACCCGAAGAAAAAATTCTATATATTGTGTTTATGTGTTTGTGTTACCAGAGGTCCAGGAGCACCAGACATGCCAACATGACCCCGAGGTCCAGGCTCGCCCTGACGAGGGAAGAGAGATTATAACAGAGGAATACATTTAAAACCAAAGCTTAAAAAAGTAGCAAAACATCAATATAATATGGAGTTATATGAGTTGGTAAAGGGCTGACCTTAGCTCCAGGTCCACCTTTTGTTCCGGGGCTGCCAGGCAATCCCTACAGACAGAATGAACAAGACTGAAAACAGTGCAACTCTATCTGCATATCTACATATCTTAGACATCCTGGTCATCTAGTGGTGATAACAAAAACCATGTGTTTGCAACATCACCGGTAAGGTTCCCTTTTGTTGCATGTTTACCTTTTACTTTCATTGTTTATTACCCAATAAGGAAAGAAAATGTTACATCTGTATCTTCTATTCTGACAGTATAAACAGGATCTGTGTGTAGATTTCATGTGGTTGGAAGCTGAAAGTACACGTAGTGATAAATGTGGATATTAGTATGTGGGTGGTAATAATGCTGCTGCCTGATACAATAATAATGAAGAAAACAGGCTGAGCTGCAGAGTCAGCTATCGGCGTTTACCTTGCAGCAGGTTTCCTTGCAGTGCTTTCTGTGTGTGTTTCTGATGGTATATTACAGTAAGGCATAAAGCAGGGTAAGTTTGCAACAGTGTTAGTGTCACCGCAATGACCACACAGCAAAGTGGGCATCTCATGCTCCATTACCCCTTAGTCAGAATGACGCATACACACACACGCGCGCACACACACAAGTACACCCACTGGTCTGATTGTGATAAATCACTCTCGGTGGGAGGGAGAATGCTATTTCAAGGTGGTTTAAATTCTAAAACAGCGTGGGTCACAGGGTCACTGTTAACCTGGATGAGAGCCCAGAAAACAAAACATACCAAGATTTACAGGCAGCATCACGCTGGTTTCCCCTCTCTGTGTTCGGGCTTAGTTATATTGAGGAGGCCAGATTGACCCCCTACGTGGTCTGAGTTACAATATGTATTTACAGACGGCTTATTTGCATGGGTCTTTAGTCGCGTCGCTGAACAATCCTCAGACAAACAGATCCCCCCCTCTTCCACTGCACTGAAGGATCACTCACCGCGGCTCCCTGAGGCCCGGGAGGACCAGGCATCCCAGCCTGGCCGGGGCCGCCCTGCAGCAAAGAAAACAGAAGAAGCATAAATTGCCATCTTTAACTGAGACTGAAGTTGCTCGTCATTGTGGCGGCTACATACCTTGATTCCAGGAATACCAGGTGTGCCATCTTTTCCATCAATACCCGGCAGACCCTGAAAAAGCAGGCAGATGAGTCAGTGGGCTTCATTTGGCATTTCTCGGAGCGCCGCCGCAACTGTGTAGTGCACAACCAAAAAGTGTGTTTACTCACATTATCTCCCTTTTTGCCAACTGCACCCTGTGGGCCCTGGATACCTCGGCTGCCCTGCAGAAGACAACCAAACTGCCGTCAGCGCGTTTGCAATCAGGATCACTGTCCCCATTTCAAGTTCTGAGAAACGTGTCATCCTTTTTTTTTTTTGTCTTGTGCCACTGCTTTGCCTGTAGACTTCGAGCTGAAAAACAGAGTCACCTACTTTGTCTCCCTTGTCTCCCGCCTCTCCGGGTGGTCCCTGAGGTCCCTCTTCACCCTGCGAACAACAGAGGGAGGCTTAAAGGATCCGCGGCGTACTCTGTGTACCTGTTTTTGTTGGAGTATTCGAGGATCTTTTTGTGTGTGAGCATCTTACAGGAGGCCCAGGGATTCCTACAGGTCCGGTGATGCCCTTGTAACCACGAGGCCCCTGTGGGAAAACAAAACAGCGCCATCAATCACTTTGGATCAGCGAGGATGCTAAGTCACGGTAGCCTACTATTCATTGTGATAAAGGGGTAATTAGCGCTTAACTCACTTCACTAATGGGAGCTACACAGAGAGCCAGCCACTCTTGCTTTGGCACTAAGCCGGGCCGCTAACTTGGCTAACGCGGCTAATGTTAACAGTAAGACGGATGGCTACAGCGGATCATTAACTACAGATGGAGGCACCGTGGACCCAGACAACCCCAACTCATTAGAGGAGGGGAGAGATTTGTGTTAGCATCATTTCCATATGTCCCCATTGCTGGTAATGGATGATGTTTGTGTAGTGGGGGCAGGTCTGGCTGTGCCTCCTTGGTGCTCATCTAAGAATGAGAGCAGTCTTGCACCCAAAGAGAGGACAAAAAAAGTTGGATGTGACTGCGAGGAGTTGTGGGAGAGAAAAGAAATGGTGGCACTCACTGCTTCTCCTTTAGGACCCATCATCCCTGGATAACCTCTCAGACCCATCGGACCCTGAGGACAAGAACAACAGAGTGAGAGAGAGGCCGATCTTCGATGATGACCACCGCCAAATAAAACACAATACCATTTGCAGACAGTGCTATTTTAGTGATTCCTACATTGCTGTGTGACTAAAATAAGATTAAATTCTGAGCTTTACCGGAGGTCCTGGGATGCCCTGTTCCCCAGAGATGCCCACTTCTCCTTTGAGACCCTGGTGGAGGAGAGGAGAGGAAGGAACAGGCTGATTAGTTATTCTCGTTGGGTAGCACCAGGCTGCCGGGCGACCAATCATGGCACATTCAAACAGTTTCACAAGGCTGCGGGAGGTCTTGATTATGTGTACACGTCCACAGACTTTGCCTCAAGGAACTCTGAGTTGGACAGGAAGTCCATCTTAAAGCAGCTTGCAATAGTTCCTAAGTGCTTTTGGTTTCTAAACTGGTCTCCGATGGTCATATGCTGGTATGTTGCTGGTTCAGCTCATAAGTTTCTCACCCAAGCTCACCAGCTAAAGCTGAAAGTGATCGGTGGCTAAAGATTATTTGAGCTTGTCAAATAACCATCAGCAGGTGGTTTTTGGGGTAATGACTTTATCTGATTTCTTGCCTCGAGTGAGATGAGATCGATAGCGCTCTCGTGTCTGTGAAACATGGAGACAGGTGGTGATCAGCTTAGTTTAGCACAAATATCTGAAGCAACAGCAAGCTTGTACGTTTGTGCACAGCAAACAGAAATATTGAACTTTAGAGGTGCTGGCTGGAATATTTATGAACTTAAACAGATTCAAGGTAGCTGTTGTTCCTTTAAGAACCATTTAAAAAAATATTATCATTATTTATTGTCCTAGTATTACTCGTCTGCCAGCATCGTGTCATGTCTGTCCAGTAAAGGACCAGTAAGAGTTTTGGCTGGTTTACTTTTATTTTGCTACAATATATAGATAAATGTGGTGCTCGTCTTTGTCACTAATGCCCTTTACGTCATTACAAAGCAAGTAGGTAAAAAGCATAGATGGTATGTGTGCAGTCTGAATGGATCGTGGGGATATACAGAGCTCGCACTGCACTGGCTGCCTCTAAGAAGAAGAAAAGAGACGGCAGCACCATCGTGGAATCTTGAGTCAAGGCTTCTACAACGATGGCCTGCCTGGGAGGAGTGGTAACTTGGTGCGTTGAGTGTTTTCGAGCGTCTCCTTGTGTGGGAAGATCAGAGGCTAATTCCTGGGGCCTGGCTAGCCGCTCCCTTGGAGCCCACTGTGTGCTCATTAGCTCTGCTTAATACGGTGAGGTGAGAGGGCTGCGCGATCCCTGACTCTCTCATCCTCGCCTTCATGTACCTGGCTCTTCACCACCCCTTTCATCTGGCTCGCTGCGTGCTGACTGCAGGGCCAGGACCAGGCCTGACTAATCGGAGCCAGATTAGTGCCAGTCATGTGCCTCGGGGGGCTTCATTAGAGTTAATCCTTGCCTCTGCTGATCCAGAATGGTGAGTGAGTGTGCAAGACTGCACAACATGTACATGTATGGCTGTTTGAGTGCACGTGCGCCGGTTGTGCCGCTCACCGGTTTCCCTATGCTTCCGGGATCTCCGAGGATACCGGCACGTCCTTTGTGTCCCTGGAGGGCAACAATCAAGTCAGTAGAGTGTCATCAAATTTTTTGTCATGCAACATAATCAGTGAAGCTGAAAAGGTGATGCTTATTCCTCCAGGGCAACTTGAAACAGACCACTTACCTTCACTCCCTGCAGTCCCTGGGGGCCTTTAGGTCCTGCAGGACAGTTCAGAGGACACTGTTGTCGAGAGAAGGAAATACACAGATTATGAAAAGAGAAGCTGTGTCAAAACAGTTGTAAAAAAAAACAGTTGGAGGTTAGTAGATCTTACCTGGAAGTCTGCACTGCCCTCCTCCCCACCAATGAACTTCCCTGGGGGACCCTACGTTGACAGACGGATTGACAGAGAGATGGATGGGTGAAGAAAGTCACCTGGACGCGGTCGCCTTTACTCCCCTGAGCTGAGCCAGCACTCTCCCTTTCTGTCTCTTCATCTATTTCTCCCTCCATCTTTCCTTCTCTCTGTTTATAGATTGAGTTAGAGACTAAAGTATCTCTACAGGGGATGATGTATTCGTGCTACAGTCAGATGAGACAGCCCACTGATCTAATGGGGGTTTATTTACCCTAGGACAGCACTAAAGCTAAACAAATACACTCCCCTGGGCTGGGAACATCACTCTCAATGAAGACACCCCCACCCCCCCCTCCCTTCCACCTTCTTGGAACCACTCAGAGATGCTCACAGGAGAGTACATACACCATTGGAAAATAGACTTGAAAGTGTACCGCTCAAAACTGTTTGCGGTGTTTCACTTTCTAGCTGTCTGCTGGGACCTGTACAAGCAGCAGTGAGCTCCTGCTGCACTTTTATTATCGAGCAGTTCATTTCGGAAATGTATGAATTGCAGCTGGTTATGCAGACGACGCGGCGTCAGTAGATTACTCTTACACTGTGATCCTACGCAACAGTGTTAAGTTAAGTGCAATTAAATTGATGCAGCGGTACGCTTGATTAAGCCCAATGAGCTTCTGGTGGCTCATTTATCTCTCACCTCTGTTCACAGCTGTTCTCACCGATCTCACTAAAAAAGACTCTCCTCAGACGTGAGATGATTTACGGATACATCAGTCGCAGTAAGACTGATAAATTTGCTGGGCGATATAACAGTCAATATTACCTTAATGCAGATATATTGTTATTGGCGTATATGTCGCCCAGTATTATACAAAATTACAGCATAGATATGCCAAAGTTTGCTCAAAATAATTTGGTGTAGAATAGTTTTGCTGTTAACTGTGCTACACACTACAAAAAACAATGAAGGAAAGGATCCCTAACAAAATGTATATATGCAAAGAAAAAATACAATTGGCCAATAAATGGTTTTCAGATATGGATATCAGTATTGCTGCTAGTGCTTGTGATGATGTCCCAGTTCTTTTTCTACCCTATACTATGATGATACTATTTACAGCTAAGGAAACTGTTTTTCAACATACTCCAAGAGGACTGTGAGCGCGGACAGTCAGATGATGGATTACCTGCACAGTGTTTTTCTTGTT
>JBAJHX010000040.1:6623867-6647157 GCA_037176925.1 Amniataba percoides | reverse complement strand
CTCCAATCACTGACCATGATACCACCTCCAGAACCGGACGCCTAAAATGAACACACACACACACACACACACACACAAACGATACCCCCCGGGGTGAAAAAGCGAAAAGTGGAAAACTGCACCCAGGTGCTCATGTCAGGAAAAGGAAACTACAGAGTGTGCAAGGGGGCAGGGGTCATGTTGCATGTGTTCCACATGAAACCTAATGTAAGTACAGACATATACACAGCCTCACACTCACTGCGCATGGCTTTGCACGTCTCTCTGGCTCTCGCTCAGACAAACAGGCATTAATGGCCCCATGATTCTACAAAGCTGTGACGCCGTATCTTGAAACTGCAGCCTTGCCAAAAGAACTCACTTTCCCCGAGTTTCTTATGGGGCTGCACACCCATAAGAATGCATTTTTTCATGAGCTTGGAAGTCAGCAGCGGTTGGGCTATTGGGCACCTGGGTGGACTTCCTGATCCTGAACACACAACAAAGGCAATGCGAGAACAGCTGGGGAAAAGCAGCTGCTTCCAATATGCGTCTCATCCATAAAATGCTTTGCATAACCTAATCTCACTGCACAACAAGAGAGGTGCCTCCTAACCATGCACACACACTCGCTCCCTCGCAAGCTGCAGCTCGAAAGCCACATATGAAGCACATTACAGGTCTTCAGAGTTGAATCACGTGTGGAGCCACTGAAAACCTTTCTGACCCACGGGGGGTGGGGTGGAAACAGACATGTTAGAGGAGTAAAGGTGACATGAACTGTGATTACACAAAGCAGATGATTTCCCTAATGGCTTGCAGTTCGGCCTCTGTTGCCACACCATCGTTTAATACGCGCGCATTAGCTCATTCATCGCCATCCTCGCCGCCCTTATCAAACCCTGCAACCAGTTCTGTTAAAATTCTGCATATGTCATCACTGGGCAGGAAGCAACAGTGGTAAAAACACATCGCAGTGCGGCGTTCATCTGCCTATTTCTCTAATTAATTGCGCCCAGGCTTCGAACAGGTTCTTGTGGTGTTTTACAAGAGACAGCTTGCCATGAATAATGGTCTCTGGGCTGTGTAACAGGCAGCTCTCACATAGCAGACCGTATGTGTCACAGACGGATAGGAATAGCAATTTAGCTGGTGAAATTTATAAAGGCAGAGCGGAGTCAGGACGTTTCTCATTCGAGAGGAGTGGATCAAATGGGGAACGGATGAGGGAGGTCGATGAGAGACAGACGTGGATCTGGACCTGCTTTGCTTAATGTTCCTGCTTTTATGAGTGCTGTTAAATTGTCTATGTAGAGCGGTTGGCAGGCCCGAGCTTACACTGAGAGCTGCATTCTCACAACTCTTTACCTGTCTACTTTTGACTTTCAACTCAGCGCTGGAGTTTCCCAAGTGCTCATTTGTCAACGCCATTGTTTTTTCTGTCGGCATCAGCCTCAATCAATTACACGCAACTACATTTCAGTTTTTTTAATTGCAGTAAGGTCAGGTTTTATGGTCAGTAATAGATTTTTCTTGCCAGCGGAGGAATTTCCTCTTTGGAATAGCCTGGTCGCTTTGATAGGCGGGTCAGGAGAGGTAAAGCTGTCCTGTATCGGGAAAGAGGAACCCCGACCGTTCTATTTGTTTAGTCTCCATGGAAATGACTGCGTATCATTGTGTACACAATCAAAAGGGTCCACGGGTGAATCACTCTCCGTGGCATTTGAGTTACAATTCAGTCTCCAGCTCTCAATACAGAGCTTTGTTTGTTCTGGGCCTGTCAGTTTGAGATTATGTCATCTAAGCACCTTTACCCAAGTGATTTGAACCACAAGGGAGTGAACACACCAGGAGCTTGATTGAGTCGCCCTGCATGTCTTTAGCGAACGCTGAGTATAGCAGGAGTCGTCTCTCGCTTTGGTTCGTCAGATGCGGTTCATTCAAGTTCATCTCACTTGCAGTTCATATTAGCGGAGCTAAACTTTGTTTTCTCTGCAGAACAGCTCCCCTGGGCTCTCTGTTGCCTGGATGCCTTGTTCTCCCAGAAACAGCATGAGGGGAGGCAGTAAAGCTATGCTAACATCATCATCATTGTTATCATAATTATTATTAACCCGCTGCAGGCTGGAACAGGGCAGTTCGAGCTGGGCACTTTTCCCTCACATTTCTCCCATTTACACGTCTGCACAAATGGATCTTAAACAGATGGTCATTTGTGAGTGACAGCCTGAGTAGACGAGAGTGGATGATGGTGTTAAGTGTTTCGGACAGGCCTTTAAAGGAGGAACTTTTAAGGGGAATCTGGGGCGGTTCTGTTCTCTCTCTCTCTGGTCTCTCCACCCTGCCCAGGAGGAAGGTTTAGATTGCTGTGTGGAGTGATGGGTCCCACTGGGTGAGGCTACGGATGGGTTCAGCATAGTGAAAACTTCTTTCAGTTTGTATCCTAGAAATACAGTAAAACTAACCTAGTGTTTTTCCACCATTTTCTATATCCTATATACACAAAATGATTTCTCCTGATGCTTTTTTGGTGTTTTAGTTTTGTTTCTGTCCCTTTGATAGCTCTCATCTCAGTGGGCAGGGTTGGGTGACAAGTAGTGCAAACAAGGAAGAAACCCAGTTGCTTTACCCAGACCTGAGGGAGGGGAGGCTGAATGTCACCTTCAAATCCAGCAGGCGGATTGATTTAGGGCCTTTAGGGAGCAGCGGGAAATACCTCGGCCTGACAGGAGACACTAAACTAAACAACCAGTGTTCCCCTGGGAGAGCGTTAAACCGCGGCACACTGTGAATTATGGGCCCACTGCAATTTCTTTTAACATCATACTTTGTTTTATATGGCAGAAAATGTGTTTATCTTTGAAATGTACATTTCAATAAACAAAGCACTTAACCTTATATATGAGATGTTTCCTTTGAATCTCTGCGACAAGTCTAAGAATAGTGCAGAGGACTAACGTGTAAATGTATTAAGTCAGGTTTTTATTGTAACGCTTAATTCATCACATACATCAGTGTAGAATATTTGTGCCTGTGTTACAGTCTAAAGATCATATGGATATATATGTGAAAGTTACATTTGTTTGATGCAGTATAACCTCTGGTTTTTATTTTTTCAATATCTGTTTTTTTAAGGCTTAAGTACTCTGACCCTGTAGTCACAAGCAAGACTAAGAGTCTACAGCCGTGCTAATGGTTCTGTTGCTAAGCGTGAAGTTTTGCCAGAATGCTTGCAATGTTCAACCTCTGACTTTAGAGCGTTAGAGTGCTAAAATTAAACATTAAATTAAACTTAACTAAAAAACAGCTAAGGCTGATGGAGGGATATTGGAAGGTTTTTGGTCATAAATCAAACAGCAAAAATAATCGAGATTTTGACCCAATGAAAAGTTGAGGGAGTCTCAATGAATGTACTAAATTTTACAGGAATGAATCCAATAACAAAATTGAGGGACATTTCATCCAAAATCCCGTGGTAGCACAAGAGAGTCAGAAGATCACCACATCAGTGGGATTCGTCATCTCGGACACTTGAATGTCTGTACTGATATTGGTGCCCATCCATCAGGTAAGTTGAGATATTTCAGACTGGATCAAAGCAGTCTGTCTGACCAACCTCGCCATCCACAAGCTTTGCCTGTTTGTGGAGGATCACCATGTCTTCAGCATTCATCCTCTTGTCACCTAGGATACCAGAACAAAATTTCAAGGAAATCCATCATAAAGACGTGTCACTAAAAAACAAAAACATCAACCTCTTGGTGGCACTGCAGGATTGTCCAGGAGATCAGAGCCTGACGTGAGCATCTGCCCACCTCGATGTAGGAAATGTTCATCATGTCACCTCATTACAACTCATGCCTCCATTAACATGCAAGAAAAAGTTTGAATTTGAAAAACCTATTTTCTATAATAAGCTAACTAGTGTGGCTGTAATTGCTGTCAGCTGTAATTGATTTTTATATGTAAACTTGCCACTGTAGCAACAGTGTTTTATGTTATGTTTTTAAGTTATTTTATGTTTGTTATCCTCTCCTTAATCATTTGCCTGTTTTCATACCAAAGGAGCGAGACTGAGCTGAATATGGGATGATTGCAGTGTTGTTTTTTGTCGTCCTGATTTGGGTGTTTACTGTGGTTTATATTCAAAAGGAGTGTAAATCTAGTTCTTTGACTAAACTGTAGCATACTGTAGTCAACTTTAATAAGACAAAATGTATTTTCCAAGCGACAAAACTGTGACTAATGAAAATGCTGAGTGGCAAGTAACTTTGGCAAACCATTTGCCACAGTAGCAGTCGAGCAAAAAAGAGCTAATGTCAACCAAGCCAGACGGCAACAATCTCTGGGGACCATGAATGTCTCTTCAAAATTACATGGGACTTCGTCCAGTAGTTGTTGAGATATTTTAGTCCGGATCAAAGCGGTGGACCGTCTGACAGACCAACATCACCGTCCAAGATGTGCAGGTGCAGTAAATGTGAAATATATGAGAAAGAGAAGAGAGGCTGTTTACGTGTTCGTTCCACATGTAAAGCACGGTTTGCCTACGATTCAGGGATATATATTATATGAGACACTACACCGAGTGTTTCAGAATGGGCCTGGTTTATGAGCAGATTTTTGAAAGAATACTGGATGGCAGTCAAACTCCTCTCTGCACACAGCAACGGCTACTTTTCACTTTCGCTCATATCCAGTTGCGTAACTGAAAGCAGACACTGTTTAATATGAAACATTTACTCTCATGTTGTGATTGAACACTGGAAACAGTGCGATGATACACAGTGTATTCCTGGACACGACGCAGACCTGAGGCGGAATGATTGTTTAAACCTTCTCCATAAATAATCAAATCGCTCTCCAACGTGACTCGCTTAGATTGCCACTTGGTTTATTTCTGCTCGGTCCCCTCCACTGCCAAAAACATCTAATCCCATCTTCCTCTTCGGTCTGTATTTTTATGAAAAACTAAGTGCAATAAAACGTGAATGTGCTCTTTTTATTCTCCAGAAAGAGGCCACAAGGGGAATAACATTCAGACTTCTCCCTCTGGATATTGTGTGTGATATAGTGTCAGTGAGTTTGCACGAGATCATTACTCTGTTGCGTTACTCACTACATTTGCTGTATCCATCTTTCATATCACCTCATACAAGTCTCACATTTAAATATGTTTTATACGTAAAAATGGCAGCATACTTGTGTTTACGCATAAATCATCTCAGTAGGAAAGCTTCTTTTTTTTCCAATTATCTTGCATTGCTCATATCCAAGTTTGCAGATTTTCGCAATTGCGGGACAGCGCAGAACACAAAGTGACATCTGATTATTATCCATGGCAAGAGCGGATACTGCTGGGGAATTCTCCCTGCCGTGAACAGTAGTTGGAAGTCATTTAGTTTAATCAGCATGCAAGTCAATGCCATGTCAGACCGATGTCTACAGAGAGACACCGCGCAGCGTAAAACAAAACCGCTACATGGTTTCGAGGCTGAAGTCAAACACCCTTTGTTTTTCTTCCTTTCCACGGGAGAAAATCCCACGCCGACAGCTCTGCCTGTGAAATCAGCGCCATTGTCCATACAGTGAATTTGCTAATGAAAATCTATCAGTCGTGCAGTGCTCTGGAGGTGGCTGCCGTATACACAACGCATGGACGATATGAGAGGAAGCATGTCGCTATAGATCCGAGTCATTGCTGCGCTGAGTGATGGGGCCACACACTGGGCTTTAAATCCGCTGGATCATTAAGCGTCCACACAACAGTGGCAGTGTGGAATGCTCATCATGCTCGGGAGATAAGGGCTGAGGCGCTACAGTGTGTGAAAAGTATATACAAGCTCGAGACCGTGAACTCATGTCTCTTATGCAATATTAACATGGGAAAGAGCATAAAAACAAAGAAGGTAAGGGGGGGACTGAGGAAGAGATGATGTTGAATTTGAAAGTCTAATATTGGTTAGTTCCTCTTTGGGAGTATTGATCACAGGAAGGAAACAAACAGCCTTCATGTCGGATGTGTGACGGAGGAACTTCCTCCCTTGCTGTCACTGGAAGGTTTGTATTTTCCCTGTTTGAGTCGGCGGTGCTCGATCACTGTCACAGGAGAGTATTGAAAAGAAACAGTATGTACTGAAAGTGAGTTCTGTGCCCTGGCTTGTGTCCGTGTCCACGTCTGCGACTATGATTAAGTGGACAATCTATTCTATAGTGTGGACTGAATCTTTTAAAGTGTCGCAGAGATAAGGTCAGGAAGGCGTTTAGGATGCGTCGTGAAGTGGTAGCATTATGAATAAAACAAATAATTGTGGAGATGGAGGAAAATGGAGATGGAGAGGCAGGTTTGGCTGACTGTGTAAGTGAGAGAGAACATCACAGAAATAGAACAAACAGCAGAATCCCAGCTGAACAAAGCCAATTTCTACTTTCACTTTCCTCCCCCACCCTCCCAAAAAAACATTACAATTTTGTTAGCCCACTTTACTATCTTTAGCTATTTGCCTGGAAAATAAACAGCAAAATGGTTGATTTCAAACACAATTTATAGAAAAAGGATAGCTGACTATATTTGGTAGCTGATGCAATATAGGCTTGATAAAAAAAACAACAAAAAAAAACCCATCAACATCTGTGGGCGTTACAGCATGACATGCTCCATTCAGCAACACACCACAGCTTTCAGATGCCAGTCAAACACTGGCATGGAAAACGCCCACGCAGAGGGTTGAAGCTTCAATGACAAATACGTCCCCAAAACTTTTTCTCTCTTTGGAGAACTAGAAATATGGACGTGGTACCTGCAGTGCCACTATACTTGTATTTCCCTCCACAATAAGAGAGGAGAATTCAAATGTGTGACTTTTAACTAATACATTATCCACATACAGACTTAGTGACTCCGACTTGGCCACTGAGAGCAGTGGACAGCCACAAACCTGGCAAAGCAAAGGGAACAGAACGGTGTCGGCTCAGCCAACATCAAGCTATAGAGACGGAGCGACACATGGTGCTACACTGCAGCCGTTGTTAAAGCCAGAGCCACCATGTTTTCCACCAAAATACAATTCAAGTAAGAAAATTCTCACTATATTTCAGTGAAAACAGCAATGTAGCTAAATATGTCACATATTTATGCCACAGCCTGAGGGAGAACCAATACAACACCAACTTCAAAATGTACCTCCTGTTTTTTATTTTTAACTTTTTTCCTAACATCTTTTAGTCTAACATAACTGTTATGTTACATTGTTGAACTACTAAACTATCTCATTTTATTAAGTTTTAATTTTTTTAATATAATTTTTTGCAGCAATTGCTTCTCTTCATGATAGTATACAATGCAGTGCAGTGATGTAGGTGTATAGTGTTTAGTGTAGCAGTGGGCAAAGCATTAATCTGAGCATGGAGGTTATTTCTTGACCTTGGGGACAAATATGTGTGATGATCTCAGAGTTAAATATTATCTTTTTCCATAGCTTCTGACTGTTTGTCTCAGCCCTCTTCTGAAATACAGTCAGCAGTGGGAGGGAGAAAAAAGTTATAAGAAAGTTCTGAATTTTTTGGTCTTGTGGCGATCAGTGTGGCAGTGTGTATTTTTGCAGCTTCCTCTCCTTACCCCCGCAAACAGGAATACCATAAGAGGGAGGGAGAAAGTGAAAGAGGGAAGGGTGGTTGAGTGATTATGTGCTAAGGAGGTGCATGTGTGTGCCTGTGTGTGTGTGTTTGGAGAGGTACGCCACTCTCTCTCTCTCTTTCTCTCTCTCTCTCTCTCTCTCTCTGTACTTTAAGAGGTTTACCACTTCAGCCAACATCCTGAAGCGGGCCGCTCCACCCCTCCTCTCCCCTCTCCTCCGGACCAACGCATGGACTCCAGCAGCTTGAAAAGAAGGCAGTGAGTACAGCAACTTTTCAGAAGCGAGATAAATGGTGGGAGGGAGGTCTGCTGTTTGTTTCCTGGACCGAGCCGCATGCGCTGGCTGGAGTGTTAGGAGTTACAATAGGAGGCAATCCCCTCTTCCTGTGTGTGTGTGTGTTTTCTGTCTCCCCTCATGAGGAACAGCGGGATCAGGAACGGGGCTGAAGAAGTCTTCTGGATGCAAGAGCAAAGAAGAGGAGGACCAGCCAAGAGACGGGGAGAGAGAGTGATAAAGCGGAGACAGGAGCAGCAGGAGTTGGAGTGAGAAGACAGGGGGAAGACAGAGTCAGAGCCTTGGGGGATCCTTTAACAGGAGACAGAAAAAGATACAGATAGAGATAAAGGACCAAAGGGGAAACTCACCTGACCCACTTCTCTGCTCTGCCAGGTGGAGTGACCTCCTTCTCGCACCCCCCTCTCCTCCCTTCCCTCCCCTCAGCCTCTCTTCTTTCCCCTGACATGGGCCGCCTGCTGGCCCTGACCCTCGCCCACCTGGCCTTCCTGCTGGCCGCCGCGATCGGCTCGGAGCGCCAACAGCATCACGTGCAGCACGGCCCCTGCAGCTACACCTTCATCCTCCCCGAGGTGGGGCACTGCGTTCCCCTGAAGGACTTCCAGGTCACCAATACCCTGCAGAGGGACTCCCCGCCCGTGACAGAGCCTGACACGAGCCATCCCAAGCCGGACGGGGCCCAAAACGGGAGGCCTTCCTGGCAGGAGAGGAAGCTGGAGAGTCTGGAGAATGCCATGGAGAATAACACCCAGTGGCTGCAGAAGGTACCATCTCTCTTTGAGCTGTTGACTAAAACAACCTCGCTCTCAATCCTTTCTTTCTCCACCTCTTTGCTGTCCAACTGTCTTCTTCTTGTCCTTTTCACGTCACATTTTAACCTGCAGACCTTCAAGCAAAACACTGAAAAAACAAGCAAACAAAAAAAAAACACACAGGACGTCCACGGAGCACACAATCCAGTAACATGTGTTGACAGGCCTTCATTATTGATAAGTTCAGTGCTTTGCTGGGATTTCCTTGACGCTTGTTGTATGCATATCTGGCTCCATGACAACACGTGGTGTATGAGTGTGTGTCTGTATTTAAGACCACTGGGATGCCAGAACTCCCGGTTGCATGCGAGAGGGGAGAGAGACAAGACGAAATAAGTTTGCTAATAACAGACGCTGCCAAATATGTTTCGCACAGTTTAACCTGCTAAATGAGCATTTTTCCATCCACGGCCAATAGTACACAGAAACTTCACCCTTGACTCATGTTTTAGCCCGTTTAAAAAAAAAAAAAAAAAAACCCTCAGTACCAAAGTCAGCTGAAGTAAAAATACAACACGCTCCTCAGCGAAAACATTGTTTATCTGCTGGAGAACACATTTCAGCGTGCCTCTTTTACGGGTCTTTGGCCTCTGCAATTCCATTTAGAGCGGATTATTACTGACTAAAATGAAATGATGCGATTAAAAGTGGCTTCACAATAGTGTTTTCATTGCTAAGGTCATCAGGGCACAGAATCAGTGTTGGTCCATTGTCTAAGACAGACTGACTGACACGTCACCCCTCTCCACCCGTCTCTCTATTCTTGTCTGCATCAGTCACAGAATATTTATGGTATACACTAATCCTCGGGCCGATTATGAGGGTTTGTGTCAAGTGTTTAGATTGGCCGGCCGAGAGCAAACATGTTGATTATATTTCAGGATTTGAAAATGGGTTATTACAGAATGCCAAAGCGCTTCCTGCGGTCCCGTCACTTCCCACTCTCAACCTCACTCACCGCAAAATGATCCGCGTCGTCCCTGCCTTTCCTCTCCCCAACCTCTTTCCTCTTTTGACACTTTGTTTCTCTCTATCCGTCTCCCTCGCTTCTATCTGGACTGTTCTGCACCTCCGGGATGATGAATGCGTCTCAGCTCACACCTTGACTTGTCGACCATCAGATCTCAGACTCTTTGTCTATATCTGCCGGCTCTCTCACACACTGGGAAACACACATACAAAAACACACACACACACACACTCACACACAATTCCCCAGTGCACACTCTGTCTGATGCTCAGTCTATGAACTGGAGACCTCGCTTCTATGTGAGGCATCCCATGAGGCCACACTGCATGTGCGATTGTGTGTGAGAGGCAGAGCGAGGAAGCGCCTTCCCTCATGCATGCAGTATATTTTTCAAGCATACACTCCGCAAAGCACATTCTAAATTGTAGTAATATAAAAGTGTCACATATCTCAGACATATTCTGTGCAGCCTGTAGTCACCGTCTCCGCACCAGAGCTGCGACATGAGTGGTTTTGGAGACGCAGTTTAAATCTTATGTACAAAAAACGCTCCGCTGACACACATCTTGCTCTGCAGCCAAACATCTTCCACACAACAGCTGGAATGAACACAAAGATCCCAACTTTCAGCACGTCGCCCCCACCGGGCCATGGCGATGCATAAATGATCGCACTGTAGGTGGGATTTCCACATAAACATAGCGCGACCCGAGGGAGCCTCTCTTCCACATGCGCGAGGGCGCGCTGACCTTTGACCCCAGATGGCAAAGGCCTTTTCAGCACCTTGTGGAGCTCATTAAGCCTATCTGCATAAGTTTTTGGGGAAGAAATCGGCGACATGCATGCGAAAGAGCTTGAGGCAAGTGTGCGTCGCTGTGTCTGTGAAACTTTAGACGATCTCACTTGGAGCTCCCCTGGGACGGTATGACTCTTACTGTGAGTCTTCCACCCAAACCCCTTGAAAGAAAACATACACCCACACATGCAAACTTAGGAGCACACACACACTAATCCAGCTTGTTCCGCAGAGGAATCTCCAAGCCGACGAGTGCAACAGGACTGTATTAATGTTCCAGATTCCCTGTCTGGTGTTTCCAAGAAGAAACTAGTGTTTGTTTTCTTTTGTACTAACCCCCAACGCAACCCCCCATCTCGTCCCCTTTGCCTTCTGCAGCCCTGAGGGTCTGGCAAAAGGGATGTGAGCGTGCTTTTGTGAGCCTGTAAGGATTATGCTAATGCAGAAATATTGCATAGAGATCAAGGTGACCAGGCTACTCTCGGCGACCCGATTTCCTGGTCCACTAATATTTTATTTAACCAGCGCTGAAGAATGTCACTCACATTATCTAACTGGTCTCTATTTTCCTTTATTTCCTTTTGCATAGAAACATTTCTCCATCTTGAACATCTTAGAGTCCATCCAGTTCATCCAAATGACAAAAACATATTTTCTTGCTTACATCTAGTGGTAACTAGGCAAGAGATGTTGTTGATTTTATTTGGCCAAGGATTCGTGAAATCTAATGTGACAGTGATGAATGGAATTTTAACAGGACCAGGAGTCTGCTGCGATGCCATCATCAGTGCTTGGAGCTAAATGCAAACGTCCACATGTTTACAAGTTAATGATGGCAACATGCCGATGTTTAGCAGGCAAAACCTTTTACCATGTAAAGCATCTTAATTTCCCTTTTTAATAATGACAATGAGCACTAAACACAATGTATAGGTGAGGCTGAGATGATTGTCATTAGTAGTAGTGGACAAACATACATTTTGATCTGATGACAGGACTTGATGAAAAGACGGGATCAGAATAATTGTAACAGTTCATCCTGGTATGAATGTCTGTATCAAATCTAAAAGCAATCCACCCAACAGTTGTCCAAATGTTTCAATCAAACTCACAAGGGATGCCGCTGGAGCAAAAGTCAGGGGATCACCAAAGGCATTAGGATTCATCGGCCATTCCAGACCATTCCTTGATGAAACTTCACATGAAAACAACTTCATCCATTTTGACAGGGTCACATTCTTCAATGGAGAGCAGCTTTAATGAAAAAAGACCACTGTGAGATCTGAAGATTAGCCAGAGTAACAGAAAAATTGTGCGGTTGATTTTTCAAAATGTCATTTCAAAATGCTGTTGGCACCACAATCAAAACTTTGTTCTCATCCCTTGTATTGAGTTGGAGGTAGACATCTAAATAAAGCCAACACTATCTGTATAGTTAGACACCACAGGCAGTAAATAAGAAAATGTGTCCTGTGTCAGTCTGGTGAACTGAACCGCATTTATCTCTGGTGAAACATGGATTTACACGCTGTTGCACGACACATCAATCAAGTCACCTTTCTTGTGGAAACTTATTCATTCCTGTGCCTCATAATCATAGTCATCGTGCTGCGCTTTGGTCCAGCATTATCATTCGCCAGAGCACCCAGCAGACATGTTCCCCCTCTTCTCTGTAATGTAACCAAGAACAAATGTGTCTATTGCCTCCACAATTAAGATATCAAGTGATACAATCCTGTGATTTTCTAAGGGCTGATCCTCACTCTGTCCCTCTAAGACGCAATAAGGCAGAATTATGCTACATCCTAAATGTGATTTATCTAGTCGCGTAGTGCAGCGTGTGACAGAGCTGCGATTAATGCAACTGGTAGTGGGAGAAGGATTGTTTTGAGACCTCTGGATTGAGCTCCATCGCAGAAGGTTGTAATAGGGACTCTTTGGACAGGCGGCTGATAGCGGCTTCAATACACGGGACCGATTATGATGCTGGGATCTTTGGGTTCACTTTAATCCGCTTGGTAATCTCTTCATAACCTTCATTATTGGATGGATTTTTTTCCCCTGCTGTCTCAGTTGTCCTAAAGTAGCAGAATGCAAGAGATGGATTTACAGAGCAAGAGGGAGGAAGAGAGAGAGTCTGAATGAAAGAGGGAGTTAGTGAGAGAGATCAAGAGGAAGTGCGAGACAAAGGGAGAGAGATTACAAGGAGGCAAACAATTTAATTGCCGATTCATCTCTATTTGCCCACTTGGATAAGTATTTTTTTTACTGCATAAAAAAAAGAAAAAGCCCTCTCCTGTGGCAGTGCATTATCATAATTCCATTCCTCTCTCAAACGGGCATTTGTATTGAAAAAAACAAACAAACAATTGTAGTCTCATTTGAATTCTCTTCGATTTTTGCGAATGGCCACTCATTAGCTGAGTAATTTTGAACGCTTTCTCCTCCGAGACTTCATTTTCCAGTCATGTGGTTTAATGAGCGAAGTCAGATCTCTCCCCAGAAAAGTCATAAATATCATTGCTCGATATTCCACGCCGCTTTATTGCAAGCCACCGGCTCATCCTCCGTTAAACGTCAAACAGAATTCCATCATTCGCGGCAGGAAGAGCCGAATTTGTCTTCCATATGCCGTTTACTCAAAGCGACCACATTAATAAGAAAATCTATTTATTGGAGCAAGATGGATGTCACCCTATTTATACTCCTGCTGCAACATATGATGGGCTTTGCCAATGCTTCTGTCTCCGAACTTGTGATTGATTACAGAGTGTACTCGACTATCCCTGAAGTCCTGCACACGAATATCATGATGTCAGCCTATACTTTTTGAACTCCCACAGAAAGGCATGCACACAGCATAATTTTATTAATGTAAGGGCTTGTATTTGCCTGAGGTAGACCTGCAGATAGTCAGATGGATAGATGGGTGCTGAGAAACTGCAAGTACCCTAAGGACACTGAAAGCCATGACTTTATTTCAGTACCTGAAAAGACTGAGGCATAAAAGACAGATCACTCTAAGGCTGCTACTTTCATACTGCATCAGCCCTGTCAGTGAACGCATGGGGACATTACCTCCTAAAATATGATTATCACCACAATGAAACAAGGGAATCTGACATCCCGGATAATATTCTCAGAGTCTGCACGTTTTCCCTACAGCTGGAGAACTTCATCCAGGAGAATGTGCGCTCTGGGATGGAGGAAATGAAGAGAACCGCGGTGCACACCCAGACAGCTGCCATGCTGGAAATGGGAACCAACCTCCTCAGCCAATCAGCCGAGCAGACCCGCAAACTGACAGATGTTGAGACCCAGGTGAGTCCACCAGGAAGTGTTTGAGTGGGCCTGAGACAACTTGTTTGCAGCCAATCCAAATGAACAACTGCCGGGGTCACACCCATGCGAAAACAAATGATGTCACTTGCGAAACACTTGGCAAATAGCTAATTAAATATAAATCAGATGTAACCCGCTGAGGGGCCGTGCCCGAACGTGGCGGCAACTGCTTTAAAACAGCTGGTATTTTGTTTCACGGGCTCTGATTGACACGATGAGTCGAGCTCGGTGTCTGACGACAAGCCAGTTAAAACATGACACTCAGTAGCACAACACAGATGTGTCTTCAATCATGCCACAGTGCTGTTATTACAGATTGGGATGTTTTGGTCCTCATGCTTTCTTTTTCTCTTATCAAAGTCGATACGAAACCGCAACCTGTACAAATATCCGAGCTGCTTTGTTCAAGTTTTTTGTTTCATCTGCAACTTCAAAACATGTCACAGGTGCATGTGATATAATTCTTGTTCAGGTTTTCAATGTCAGATCAAAGAGTGATCATTATGAGGCTATTGATGTGATGTGTGACACTGTTTATCTCTGAGGGTGCTTTTTATGGATTCAGCTGGCGGGCACCCTTTACCCCCCACACCCCATCAATCATTTCATCAATATCCGTCATCAGTCCCATCCATTCTTTAATCTGAACATACTGTGATGGAGTTACGCGTCTGTTTCTTTATCAATCCATAGGTGTTAAACCAGACAAGTCGCCTGGAGATCCAGCTGCTCGAGTACTCGCTCTTCACTAACCGGCTGGAGAAACATATTCTCCTGCAGACTCAAGAGATCTCACGCCTCAGTGATAAGAACAGGTGAGCACACAAGATCATTCAGGCAAGTTCGTTTCTAAGCACTGTGAGACTTCCAGGGCAGGTGTGCAGATAGGATTTTAATGTGCACAGGCACTCAGAGTAATTTGTAAGTTCATTTTCTCTCATTTTTGGACACCACAAAAGCAATTTTATGCAGTAATTTCTGTGGTTGTTTTTACTTTTCACATTCAAGAGTTCACCAATCACAAAGGAACTGTGTTTACAACAGCTTAGAACGTGTATTTTCTTGGATTTTCTGTCACTGACAGCAAACAAGCTGCTGTATGGAATATAATGCATCTCATCCCTGAACACCAAAGAATGTTCTCTCAGGAAGAAGCCACTTGACGCTGGGTGGCAAAGTGTAAAAGGCCTTCAAAAGTGTAACACACTGTATACGTATGTTTTTCATACCACAACTGGAAAAGATTATGCTGAATGACTGCAGCAGATCTGAAAAACAGGCCACTTAACAGCAACATAATGTGTATTGTGTGAGCATGTGCGCGCGTTTGCCAGTGAATGCAGTGCACGTTAGGAGGGGTTTCCCATTCTTCTCTCGAGGAACACAAGGTCAAATTAGGGCCAGCAGGGGTTAAGGGCAGGGTGCCGGGCGTTGCGAGAAGGGGGCGGGTGTTTTCTTTCTTTGTATCTTGATTGTTTACCACTCCATCCATCTGTGCCAAGTGTGACTGCGGGAAACACACGGTGCCCCAGCTCCAACACCTGTTACACATCTGGCCCTGCGCTGCCCTTTGGCCCTCGTCCTTCAAGTCGGTGACATGGCTCTGACATGTAAATAAATGAATACATCTTTACAAGGGTAAACACCATGATGGGACGCGTGAAATTAGGAAGGTCATAGCGGATTTGCAGCCAGGCAGCTGTGGTATAAAAGGGAAATGAGGACTGCTGCGGTGTGTCGGGGGGGGGCTACTGCTGCTGATCCTTGAGGGCATGGAGTCAGTTTTTGAACTCCTGCCAACTCAAAAGAGCTGAAAGACATGTTTGTTTTCATAGGCATTACATGTAAAATACTATTGGCATGAAGTGCAGCTTTTTCGCAGAGAGAGAGAGTGAGAGCGGTCTCATAGCGACATATATATTAAAATAACAATAAATAGCACAAGATCAGCATAACAGTTTAATTACCCAGGATGCAATGTGATCCAATATGCCATGTTTGTGTTGTCAAACCCCCAAAACTGCTCAAACACTGCTGCGCTGTGCTGCTGTCCCTCAAAGTAAAATACACATAATGGAGAACAATTTGTTAGCTTGCTTTGCCACTTTTATCGAGCGTTCCCCCCCCACAAAGCAAATATGAAATGAAAGCGATGTTAAAAATGATTTGGATTGATCCAGCTTTCCTCCCAGGCCACATGCCGAGCCGCCGCCTAAAGTGGGAGATTGAGGACACACGTTTAGAGAAGCGGCCGCGTGTGCACAGGCCTGAAAAGTAGCTTGTTCAATCTGGGTGGCTGGATTGTTTCAATAAATAACTGCTGCAGAGTCGTTAGTCAAAGCCATAAAGATCAGGCTGAGGGGATTTATGATCTTCATTTGGAGGCGGGGGTGTGGCACTTGTGCGTTCACACGCACACACACACACACACACACACACACACACGCTGTCAGATTGTTGCCTCATGGCCATGATCGAGAGGCTTAGCATGCAGGCCCATCTGTGAATGCTGCTGCAGTACAGGTGTTTATATGATGTTAGCCCAATGAGACTGTCGCGCTCATATCTATTAGTCATCCTCATGTAAATGTGCAAGTTTGTGCAACCTCCGCTGTGAAAGGTAAACGCTGAGTGGATGGATTCTCCACCTGCACCCACTCTCTCATATCTTCTGTTGCCTGTACCATTCAGTGTGTTTAAACACTTGATATGATAAAGATTTCTGTCCAATTTCTACCAGAGATGTTTTCATGAAAATAAGCCAACACCTTTATTTAGTTATCTTTTGATTTTTGTCCTTGATAGTTTTCTGGAACAGAGGCTCTTGGCGCTGGAGGCTCGGTATGGGAGGGAGCTGCAGGGCTTACAGGGCGAAAAGCAGCAGCTTCAAGAGCTTCTGGAGAGGCAGAGTCGACTGGTCAGCCAGCTCCAGGGTGAACTGGGCAGCTCCACGCTCAACAGCACCTTGTTACAGAGGCAGCAGGCCGTGCTCACAGACACTGTTCAGCAGCTGCTGACCATGGTCAACCACTGCAATGGTGAGGCTGAGGGCTTTACTGTTTGTGAATTTGTACTGCCAGCATAAGTTATTTTAAATACAATATATTCATTTAGATGAGAAAACTTTCTGTAGGTATAAAATAGCTTGTAATTAAAATCTCAGCGACTCTATACATGCATCACAGACATTTCAGGTTTAATCCAGGGTTTAACATCACAAGATAAATCACATATGGGGTTGGGATTTGTGTGCAAACCCATTGAGTTGCCATCTGTAAACGAACACCTGTATGTTTTCCTTTTTCTGGTTTTTCTCGCAGAAATCTCCAACTTGCCCAAGGAGGAGCCTCTTATTTTCAGGGACTGTGCAGAGATCATGCGATCTGGAGTGACAGAGAGTGGAATATATAGCATACGCCTCCCCAACTCCACCAAGACTGTCATGGTAAGGCTTTAAAGGTCATTGACCTTTTCTTGCAAATATCACCTAACTGACTGTGACATGAAACTTTTTGTTTTGCACGTTTTATTTGTCTCACATGTTTAGCACTGCAATCATTTCGCCCAGCCTGTATATAAAACTATCTTACTCTCTCTCTCTCTCTCACACACACACACACAATGACATCCAGAGGGCTTATCATTATTTTTTGGGCCGAGGTAAACACTGGAAGGACAAACTAGTCTGATGTAATAGTAATTTGCCGGGGTTCTCTGGTATCGGTGGTGATGGAAATGCCATGCTGAGTTACAAAGAGCTAAAATAACAAGCAGCAGAAGCATTATGCCCTGCAGGCTTCATGGTGAGTGAGTGCGCCCTGCTGAATGCAAAGTCAAAAAAGCTTAGGAGGCACCTCCGCTGACCTGAAGCGGCTAGCCCTCGCTAACTCAACCATGGCACCCAGCAGCAGGCTATCCTTTTCTCTGAATCCCAGCTAGCCCCCTCGGCCGGGATCTCCACTCTCACAACTCACTGCAGAGAGAGAGAGATAAATAACAGGGAAACTATTTTTTGTTATTCATTACTTTCAGTCTAGTTTGCTGGTTGGCACCGACTCCTACCGCCTCTGTTTTCCCCTGGTCTTCCTCTTAATTTCCTGTGGGCAAAGGCAGCCAGGTGTTCCGCACTAGTGCCATGTGTTTCCTGCCAACTGGGGCCAACGTATGTTTCCACTGATGCAAGTTAGCACACCCCACATCGTTGCTGCTTTCAATCTATGCCATCTAATTCCAATGTGGCTGGCAATCTGGGTGGCTGCATAAAAGTGGGGCAGATACAAATTGCCCTATTTTCAAAGCAGGGAGTGGGCTTCCTCAGTTGGACAGGGGACAGAAAGCGCGCACGTACAGTATGTGTGGAACGCAGATTTGGCTATATGAGCTATCTCGCCATCCATATAACTTTTAATCACCAAGATTGGGAATAAAGATGCTTACAACCCAAAGAATTAAAAGTTTGGATCAGCTCCATTTGTGAAATGTTTCATAACCCTCTTTGAGAGCTACACATGCACAAGGCCCATAACATTAAACACATTAGGACTTAAATATAAACTGCTATTGTGAGGTAACTACTCTGCCCCTGAAAGCCCTTTACAAATAACTACCACAGCATAATTGTTTTTAAAAATCATAATATTTCTTAAGTTGTCTGGATTTCTGCATCTGCTGGTAATGGCTTTGGCCCCAACGGACTCCTTGCTGGCTAATAATAATAATAATTACCGAATTTGGAGTATTAAATATGGATCTGATCTAAATCAAAGTAACGACCACATTCGGGAAATGGCTTATATTGAGAATTCTATTTCAAGACCCCTCTTTTGTATTCAGTGTGACGCCTTTAAAGCCAGTGTTACGGCTTAATGTGCCAGAGGATAATCACAACTGCCAGTTTTGCGCTGTTTTGCGAGGTAAGAGACCCGAGAGCCTTTTGACCTTGATTTAGCCTTCCTACTCTGGGAAAGTGCTGGAAACTCTCATTTCATCTGTAGCAGAAAATAGCCATTTGAGATGTCAAAACAGAGACACCCCCTTGGGAGGCTGCACACACACACCAGCATCTACACTGTGGGCAGGTTGTTTGGTGGACAACACTGAAGCAACCAGCCAAGCAAACCAATTTTGTTTCATCAGTAATTATCCACATTGCAGGTTGTAGAGGTTGTTATCGAGACAGAAATGTCACTGTATCATATCTGTACTTTGAGGTGACAACATAGTAGGCAACGAAGATACAAAAACAGTTTCTATGGAAACTGACAAAATACCACCCTGCATACCCTTGAGGGTATGCAGACTGAATACACTCAATTAAAAAGGATTTTAGAAACAAAAAGCATCTAATCTTTCCGCCCACGGGAGACATTCACACAGTCATTTCATTCTGGTACCAAAGGGAAGGTGGAATATGTCCAGTTGCACACCTTGAATATGTAAAACAAGTCCCTTAACAAGTCTAAATTTCAAATTCTGTCACGAGTTGAATGAGCGCAATTCATTCCTATTTGTCCTTCCAAACATATACATATGGCGAAATGTGCAGCCAAGTAAGAAAGAAAACAGTGTGTGTAACCAAAAACGCAGATGCCTCCTCCTCAGCCCCACTCAGGGGGATAAGAGAACATGCTGATATGTTAGTTTTTCCTTCCCACCTGGGTCATATCATTGCGTGACACCCTGAAATGTTCATGTGCCCCCCCCCATTCCTGAGGATTCCAATGCATGCTTCAAATAATGGAGAGACTATGGTGTGCTTTATTTCTTTAAGTCAATTCTCAACACGTTTCTCTCCACTTAGATGTCAATGTCAAATCGCTCAGATGGAAAATGGGAAAAGGCTGTATAAATAAATAATTTCAACACTGGTAACAATATGGTACAAAAAATATATTACTCTATATATTTTATATATATCTAGCTTATTTTAAGGTATATTACATGTTTGTAGAAAGATGCAAGTGGATAAAAATATTTTTTTAAAGCTCAATCAATCATTTTATATTAAAAATGCATCAATTGATAATGTGCAACGTGGAGAGTCATTTATTGCGATGAACCCACAGAGAATTATCTCCCAGTTACATCCCTGCACTTTCCATAAGTTCCTTGAAGGTTTTTAGCATCAGTGTTTCCAAGTAGCAAATACAATATATCACTGCTGCTTCAAAGGAAAAACGGCTTATGTCCACAGGTATTCTGTGATATGAAGACCAGAGGTGGCGGGTGGACAGTGCTGCAGCACCGGAGGAACGGCTCGGTCGACTTCCATCGTGGGTGGAGGGACTACAAAATGGTGAGTTCTGCTGAGGGCAGGGTCAGGGTGCATCGCTGTCAGTGTAGGTAGGGTGGATCAGTACAGCGGGACTGGACAGGAGGTTCCAATAATGATCCAGGGTTGGTTTGGCACGCAGAGGCGTGGGATACCGGCTAGCCTGTGATCCCAGGTGACCTGCGGTTGTTGTATTTGGCCGCCCTCGTGTTCTCTACCACTCCCCATGTTATTGCACCTGCTCTCGCTCCCTCTGCCTGTCACACTCCCACACATCAATATACACACGCTCATGCACAAACACACACACACACACATACACACGCTATGTACTTCAGTTGACCCACAGGGCACTACTGTTTGTGTCCATCTTTTAAGATCCTAATCGCCTTCCCGCGTAGGGAAATGAGCCTGTGGTGATGAAAGTAAGAGCACGTCAAAAAGAGCGATCCGAAAAGTAAACTGGACATAATACAATTGTTCACATGAGACTATGAAGTTGCTCCAGTGCTCTGGCCGAATCCAGCATGTTTTAACACCTTTGGCTTTGAGTTTTGTTTGGACTTACATTTAGATAATACTTTTTTTTTTAATCTCAGCACAAAGCTCTCTCAACAGAATCAATATTCCGTTTGCGCAACAGAGAAAAACGGGGGAAAAAGAGAAAAACATATGCTTGCAAGCCTTTTTCGACTGTGTTAAATCACACACAGCACAAATGACTGAAGCTAGCTCGCAATTGAGCGGAGCATCAATTTGTCTTTCACCCACGCCAACAAATCAATTGCCACTGCTTGGATTGGAAATAAAATGCAGAGAGGGCTGTGACTGCAAACAGAAAAAGTGAGACCACAATAAGCTTAAAAACCCCTTTCAAGCACATTATTTTTACAAGTGGATGATAAATATTTGGCTCCAGTCGGGGCGTGGGAGCACAGGGGCCCTGTAGATGGCAGATAACGTATGTACCGAAATGCTTCGCTGCACTGCTCCACACTCCATATTCTCACAAACTGTGGTCAGTGTTGATCAAATGTTGCACTGAGGCACTGCTGGTCAAATGATAAATGCTCCAAGGCTCTCACTAGATATTTGCTCTCACTTAAGACCAATAACAAACAGCGGGCCTGACAGCTAGACAAAGTGACTTAGAATTCAGAGGTAAACAAGGAGAAAATGTCCTTCTGTTAGCCTGAACAAAGAATTCAGAATATCTGCAAGTGTAGATTTTCATTATTCACAGTTCTGCCTTTAAAAAAATATCATACATGCAATCTTTTTTGACAGTTCTATGCTCATTCACTGTGAGTTAAAATGTGCCTACTCACGCTGTGAATCCAACTCTCACAGTCGCTCATGTCAGTCAAGCAAGTGACATTTTGTGCTCGACAGCCCACAGATTCATTAACCGAAGTCATATTACATCTGTCCTCGTGAGAGTTTTAGAGAACTCCTCCATCCAAGAGCGACAGTAAACAATAATGTGAAAACTGTACACCTGTTGAATGCAACAAAACAATCTAAAAATAACACAAATCTTAAAAACTATTTTACAGAAAGAAATACGAAAACTAAAAAATACACCTACTTTGCATAAATTATTTTTTCATCATTCTTATTACATTTACAAGTAACATTTTTAATGACAGTTACTATGTAGTATTTAAACATATCGTTGTAAACTACTGTGTGGTCACATCTGACACTTAAAGCTAAAGACTTCAGATTTAATCTAAATACATCTCTTTGACAGCTTTGGGACTGGCTTTTGGATGTGACACTAATGCAGTGTTGGCTTATGTTAACCAATGTTATTTTTCCACATACTGAGAAAACAAGCTTCAGTTCAACATTAAATGCCTGGAGATTAACAATCACCATCTGGGCTGGTAAAGAACATGCAGTCAGCTAATGCAACATACCAAAAATATGCAATCCTTACACAGAAAAGAATTGTATGATCTGCCAAGTCATCTTGGAGTTTGAACAAATCAAACAATGTTGAAATGTTTATAAAATGTAAAAATGGGAATGAACGTGCTCTTGATTTTTTTGCCTGGGACACTTGGGCACAGAGAGGTTGTAGTGACAGGACATCTAAACCTTTTGAAAGGGTCAATGTTACAATGTGACGCTCTCTGGATCAAATCCTGTCCGCAGGAGTTCAGATTGGTGGAGATCTGGTGATTATAAAAGTTATTTCATATAACAATCTGCGTTTGTTTTGTTTCACCTTCCTGCTTCTTTTGGTAGTGTACAAAGTAAAGATCCTCTTTCGCTGTTTATTCTGCAAAAGTCATCATTCATTTTTGTTTTTCACTGCAAAAACTGAGATGGAAAACTTGTGTTCATGTGCAGCTCCACAGTTCAAACAAACTGTGGTTGAGTCGACAAAGCCAGTTTTTATGTCACTGTAAGTGTTGCAGGCAGCAGATGCATCATTGGTGGGATATAAGGGCAAATTAAGGTCTCAACTGACCGGCCTCTAGCTTTGGGAGTGGAGTGTTTCACTTAAAAACTCAGTGGACTGTCTCAGGCCATCAGAATGATAAATGTGACTTCTTAAATTGAGGTCCATTTTCATATTAACTCCAAAAACATTTGGCAGGTTTCTGGTAAAATCGCCCCCCTCCTCAACCCCCCTTGTTAGAATATTTTCCTGTTTCTATTGTTTCTCTCTCTTTGTGTCTAATCCAGGGCTTTGGAGAGCCGTCTGGGGAGCACTGGCTGGGGAATGATATCATCCACAAGCTGACCAGCTCCCAGGAATACAGCCTGCACATCCAGCTAAGAGACAGAGACGGGAACGAAGCCTTCTCACATTATGATCGCTTCTACATAGAAGGAGAGGACAACAACTACAGGTAACCTAACGGCATGAAATATTATTCACATTTATAACCGGACATGCAGCTTTTGTTCTGGCTTGTGTAATGCTCAGATGAAAGTTCACTATTTGAATGATCAAATCAGTCTAATTACTGAAAGTGTGTGGCAGTTAGTTTATGATAAAGAGATAAAGATATGACAAAAGGTTGAACTGAAACACTTCTGGTTTATCCAGGTCTCTAATTAAATACTTTCTTTTACTTAGTCAGATCTCAGGCATGAAAAGGACTATTATGAAGGTGTGTAATTAGAGTAAAGTGTTTTATTAAGAGTCTTCTATTATGAAAAGCAAAATTGCAA
>JBAJHX010000040.1:6608479-6620811 GCA_037176925.1 Amniataba percoides | reverse complement strand
CCAAGACGACCATGATGGTGCGCCCGGCAAACTTCTGACACCCTGGCTCATTCATGACTACCTGATTATGACATGAACGTCACCTCGGATGGATATAACGAACATTACGCATTATATTTTGAGAGGAAATCCGGATCAGACTGTTGGTGGTTTCAGCCTCTGGACACTTTATAAGGTTGCTTAGGCAACTGCCCCGGGGACGTGTGCGGACTCTCTGCTAATGACTGTGGCTTTAGTAAAATTCCTGAGTAAGAAACAATAATTGTTGTTAAACTGGGAGGTGAAGGAGATGGAGGGGCAGGAGCTGTGCTGCAGATGACCAAAGTGGACAAATTGAGGAATGCAGTTACATATGACCAGTTACTCAACCAAAAATTAAATTCAGATAATAAATGGAAACCTTTAGTGACACTTTACTGCAATACCTATTTTTATATTAAAGTATGAAAACTTCTTGTGTGTTTCCTTATTTCATGTAAATACATTTTTCAAGCAATGTGACCAATGACTCACCAGCACTTTTGTACAGTTTACAGAAAGGCAACTAACACGTCTACACACAGTCCATATTTCACACAGAATTCTTTAGTTCTTGGTATCTTGGTATTTCTCATATAGGCCATGTCTGACATCAAGTTATGATTCTCCTAAGTGATGCCCTGCTTGTAACTTTATTCCAGTAGCGTCACTGGACTGTAAAATATCAGTACTTGTTTAACGCTGTACTTCCATTCACATGCAATATAACATGAGATAACCTAGACTGACTTCAATGGTTTACCACTGTTAATAAAACAACACCATAAAGAACAGCAACAATAACAGGCTTTGCCCTTTGCTGTATCTTCCAAAGGGCTTTTAAGAATGAAATATCCCCGATTCTTTCCAGGCACACCTCTCATAAAACTTTATTTGTGAGAGATTTCGCTCATAAAAGTACATCATACGCTTTCACTGCTGTGATTTACTTTCAAAAATGAAACATTTGTAATAACATCTGGGAACAAAGCTGTAAATTCAATTTTTACTTTGTTAAAACAATAAAATCTTACATAGTCTTTGGTGCCTATAATCCACACTGCCAGGTGCTTGTTACCATGTAAGCTACATAAACTCCAGCAAGCCACACATGCTGGACTCAGGACAGATCAGATGAGGACTCTCCAGTGTCCCTCTGCTGAATCATCTAATAAGACTGATCCCTGTAGTACCTATTAGAACAAGGATGGGTTTCACCTCGACTAACAATGACCTGAATGTCCTGGTGTAAGCTGGGGACAGCAGCCGCCGCCAACTGCAAGACGACACACACGAGGACGCGGGCCGAACCACGTCTCGAACATCTGCTAATTGCTTCCGCTTCATTCACCGAGGGAAGGACAGATAGCACACTTAAAGATCTCATTCTCTTTGCTGAATGCGGCTCCCAAATGTGATTAATTTCTGGGCACTTCAGTTTGATCAAATTAAGTGTAATGAACTGTTTTGACATGTCCCTCTTGTTCAAGTCAGCCTCAGAGATACTGAAAGAGAAAAATACATCCTTAACAAAACAGGAGGTCAGTCATTTTTTCACATAAATAGCTTTTCTGTGTACGGCTTCAGTGAAACTGTGAAGGACTTGCCCAGGCTCAACAGCCTTTCTATTAGGAAATATGCAGGAGCTGCTCGAGACAGTAAAACTACTCAAAAGGATAACGGCGCTGCTGCTGTGCTTGACCAATGCTTAAAAGCGTGCATATAAATATATGATGCAATCACATTGGAATCTGTGAGGAAACTACAAATATCATCACAAGTGGATCCAGCACCCACAGCTGTGGATATACGGCGCGGCAGTTGTGACGACAGACCCGTGGCCCATAACATATTGTACAAGCAGAAAAGCACACGCACACACTCGCAATGCACATGCTCTGCTTGCATGCAGTGAACCCCTTTGCTAAACAAGTTTATTACGACCTCCGAGGGCTGGACAGGCGATAGATCACAGCAGGGAAGGCCAGGGGTGGATCCATCAAAGCGACTTTAATAAAGACCACTTGATTTGGCCTGCTGGCTCAACACATGAAATGGCTGTGTTCAGGTCCAGTGAAGCAGACCAGAGTCTGGGCCACATTGCTTCTCTACTTGTCCCAGTCCCCGCTTATTAGATGCGTTATTTGTAGGCAGAGATGCTTGTGATATTACTGATATTTGTGAAAGCCTGTTATGGTACATAGTAGTTTTCACAGTGGTGAACTTAATAGAAACGCTCATTTAGGTGTTTTTGCAAACAATGGATATCTAAAATCTTTCAACTAGAGACTTCATTTTCATCTCACTCTCCACACACACTTTGTAAGCAGTTCCACAATCTAATATTTACAGTGAGCTCTTTTTTTGGCAGCTCCATTACAAATTCTTGTTGTCAGGACAAGCGTTGTTCAATCCCACAAGACTTTATTTTGCATTCTAGTAAGAACACGAGGTTTTCACAGAGAGCAGATAGAGCCAGTGGGCTTAGCCTTGCATAAAGACCGGACACAGGGGGAGTCGGTCTGGCTCTCTCTGAAAGTAACAAAATACGCCTAATTTGACCGCTGGACTGCTGTTTATTTGCCATGAAACACCAATACAGCAACTGTACAGGAGTAGCTGTAAGCTGCCTAACAGGACTGTGCATGTGTGTGTGTGTGTGTGTGTGTGTGTGTGGGAGTGTGTGGCGGTTCAGCTCCTGACTGATCTCAGAACTCACCGGGACCTTGGGTTCTTTCAATTCTTCAATTTTTCACTCAAGTTAAGCATTTTGACCTGGCACACAGTAAGTTGCTGAAGTCTCTGCTGGTTGCCTGTCAACTTCCAAAGTAATGACGGGGCTCTGGGGAGTCACTCCACCACATATGATGGCTCTTGCTTTTCTTCTTTTTTTTTTTTTACAGTTTTTGTCCAAATTAAGGATGCAAGATAGAGCATATTAATTAGTGATATTAATTAGTGTTAGAGATGCTGGAATTGTAATTTGTTAGCTTTGGGCAGAGCCAGGCGAGCAGTTTCTAAGCAAGTCTGCTGCTGGCTGTGTTTGCATATTTAGTGGACACAGATGGATAGGAGAGTGTCATATCTGTCAAACTGAATAAACACATTTGCTGAAGTGTCTGACTATTTAAAGTGTGATTCAGATCCGATATTGGCAACACAGAGAACTGCGAATTAGGAAGGACCAAAGTAAAAATGTTAATACCATGATGTGAATGTCAAATGTTTTGACTTTACACAAATATTAAGTTGATAAAAAGAACTCAGTTCAACTAAGCTGAAAGAGACATGGAGAAAGAGAAATGTCTTTTCTGGCTGGAAGGAAGGACACCGGAGGGAGAGAGGAGGAGGAGGGGGCCAAGCATGCATGTATCCTCGTAAATGTTGACCCACTATGTATATTAACTGATGTGAACAGAGTGTAACCTGGGCAGTTTCTGCTCCGCTGGTGCTTTAAACCTCGCCTGAGGATTTATCATCCAACTCAGCCAGACAGATAGATGCAGAGGAGGAGAGAGAAAAATGTACAGACTGCAGGAGGAGAGAGAGAGAGGAAAATGGCAGAGGCAGAGCCAAGTGCTCATAAGTCCTTGTCTCCCCGTACTTCTGCTCCAGTGTCTTTGATCCATAAGGGGTATGATGGCTGACCAGGGCAAGGGCCAGGTATGGCGTTTTGGCAGGAGGAGGGAAAGAGAGAGGGCTGGGGGCTGATTTGTAATAGTCGTCCTTTGTGGTTTACTGTGTCAGCATGCAGCCCATTTAACAGTGGTCATCGAAAAAGCAATACCATCCATATATCAGCCTGCCGCCTGCGATACATCAGCTCCTATGTCTCTTGAGTTTTTCTTTATAGAAAGAGAAAAGGCAAAGCAGCAGTTGTCATGTCGTGTTTGAAAAGGTGAATAAAGGAGAGGGGGGGATGCCACCTCAGGCCACTTGGGGGCACTGGTGGCACAAAGACTCGCTTCACTTTTCCTGCTTGTACTTTGTCAGGAGATGTGGATCTGGCTGCCGCTTGCTCTCCCTGTCTTCCCCTCCACCACAGGTCTGGATTATATAACTATGCATTCATTAACACATCTTCTGCCATGTGCTGCTTTCCCAGCAGATGGTTAACTGAAGGCTACAGAGGACATTAGGGAGGAGACCGGGTGGGAGGGAGGGGGAGAGAGGGGAGGATGAGGAGGTTCCTTAGGAAAATCGCATTAGGGTCTCTCTCAGGAAAAGCACTTTAAATCAATCGGTGACTTTGAAAAGGCTGAAATTACATGTTCAATAATGGTGTTTGTCTGTCAGGAAACTTGAGTGGAGTCGTCAGACTCAAACCCATGGCCGACTGCCACATAATGAGGTATACAGTAAGTCTTACTGAGAGAGGGATCCAATTATCAGTAAAAAAAAAAAAAAGAGAAATAAAGACTCCACTGGAACTGGTCTGGCATTTGTGTTGTCATATCAGCTTGCAGGCTATCCCTCCCTCTGTTTTCCCTCTCTCTTCATCTCGATCTTTCTCCAAAACAAAAAAAAAACCTACTCTCACTTCATACCTCTCTTTTTATGCAAACAGCATGCCTTCCAGGACTGAGTGATATGTAAATAAGACATAAGGCACTCAGACAGAGTTGAGAGGCTCAGTTGCTGTTCAACTAAATGTTGGAATGGGCAGAGACGTGCGATTTAAGTCTCTGTGAATATGGTATGATTATTACAGACATGCTGGTTCCAGCATCAGACAAGCAGCCCTCACACTGGGGTATTTACGCATTACAGAGTTTACCCTGGATAGCAGACGCAAACAAAACAAACAAACAAAAAAATTCATCCTGACAGTGGTAGCAGCAATTCTGGGGAAAAAAAACGCATCGTAAACAAAAGTGGTCAGAAGAGAGTGGCAAGATGTGTTCATGCTAGCTGACAGGCCACAAATGTAAATGTGCTTACTGCAACAAGGACGCTCAGAGGAATGGCTCAAAACACCTTACGTGGGTACAGCACAGGGACAACCCTCCTGTATCTCCTCCTCTCAGCTAAGAACGACAAGATAAAGCTACAACAGTCACGTGATCTCCGATAACTGGAAACTGAAAATAGGAAAAATGTCACCTTGCTGAACAAATCCCATCACTTCGCACCAACTGAGCGTCATTTGAACTCCACAGTGTACTCACGGATTGTCGCTGACCAAGTTCACCCATTTATCACCGCGGCCGACTTTTTTTCAGACGGATGCTTCCAGCGGGATAATGTGCCATCAGATGCATTAATGAAATATTTGCAGGAACTGTGTGATGCTATCAAGTCAGCGTGGGCCGAGATCCCCGTGGAAAGTTTCCAGCATCTAGTTGAGTCACTGCTTCGAGGGATTCAAGGTTGTTTTAGAGGCAAAAAGCAGACCTGTTCTCCGAAAGAAAAGTCTCGTGACACTGTGTAGTTTTTCATGTCAGAGAATCTAAATAAAAAAACAAAACCAACTGTAAATGAATAAACTTCACATTGTCCACAAAACTATTGAAAATCAACATTAACTATTAACAATATTAAAATCTTAAATCAATCCTACATTCATCATTCTGCTTCAGTAAATACTCAGGAGCTCACCAAATGTTGTTTGAGGGCTGAAAACAAAAAGCTAACTCTGTAATCCAAAGGGTGCACAGACAGGTGACAGGTTCAAAGAAAAAACAACATTAAGTGTCTTAGAAAGGCGGTGGAGCACCATGTGCCCCCAGAACAGCTTCATTGCTCCTTGGCATTGATTCTCCATGATTCTGAACACTATTCTTACAGAAGATTTTCCCTCATTTGGTGCTTTGGTGATGGTGGCAGGGAGCGCTATCTAACAAGTCGGTCCAAAATCTCCCACAGGTGTTCAGCTGGGTTGAAATGCGGTGACTGTGAGGGTCACAGCATATGATTCACACCCTTTAAACACTCATCAAACCATTAAGTGAGCCCTCTTGCCACTGTGGAAGCATCTGCATTGTTCATGTTTCTCCACTCATTTATTCAGGTTTTTCATTTAATTAATTACTCATCTTTATGTATTCAGCTTGAAAAAATGGGCTTGTGGTTGGGTACTAAAAACAGGATGGAGAAAGTATTGAGAGATGGATTAATGCTAATTGTTAGCGCCAAATACCAAAGATATAGCACCTCTTATATGATATAAACCTCTAATGAAGGTATTTGGTACTCAAGTTTTTTTTTTTTCAGCTTAGTTTTCCTTCAACCATCAGACATTCTTCTACAAAATGTCCAGACGAATAGTCAGTGCTCATTTGACCCTTCAGTTCACATTTGATTTATTATTAAAAAGACAGAGAAGACAGAAAACATCAAGTACTAATGTAATCACTTAAATGGATTGTCATCTAAGTACGCGCCACTTACAGAACCATACCAAAGCCAAACAACAGCTGCATATATGCCTCAAGTTTGTGTGCAGTCGCTGATTATATAAACTCCTGTATGCCTCTAATTAATGTTTGCATAGGTATACAGTAAAACCATGTATGTATATGTATTCGGGCGGATGGCGAGTATTCCGTGTGGGTGCGTTTGCCAGCACCTCACAGCTCAAGTTTATGGAAATGGCAGCTCGTCTCAGGGGCGGTGAGCGTCTGGCCAGGTCCTCTATGTGGGCAGAAAACAGAGGAGCTGCTTTCTGGAGCCATCACAGTCCTGACAGTGAGAAGAGTCACCACGGAAAACATGGCACTGTGAGAGGAAATGTTTGCAGAGGGACGTAAGCTTACCTACAGCAAAAAAAACCCTTCACAAGCATCGTACACCAAAGGCGGCCACGCTTTGCCCGTCACACTTCTGTTTTATTTTGATTCATGTGGCTCTTAATCCTTCCATTAGGTGTAGAGTCTTTATGTAATTTAGGGAAGACGTGAATATGATAATCGCTCCTTTTGTTCTTCAGCAGAAACTGTTCAAATCTGACTTTTGAGACCGAGCCAGTCCCTCAAACACAAATGGATATCTGCCAGACGGGTCTATTTCTGTCCCTCTCTGTTCAGTACCTGGCCCCGGCCAATCAGTACAGGTTTCTCTCCTCATAAGCCCAAATGCCAAGAGCTCTGCAATTACTGCTGTAATTGGCTTGAATTGGCCATTAGTACTCAGCTTGAGTCAGAGTCCAAAACACACATCAACAGGCAGATGTGAATTCAATCAAACCACCCCAGTCCCTCACTAATGCACTGGTTAGACCTTTTCTGTGTTTTTTTTTAACTTCACAGAGATTAACAGACAAAAGTATGGGAGGTTTTGTTCCCTCTTTTGATAGAATTGGGCTTGACAATGATCATGGAGATGCACATGAAGATGACAGACGGGTGACGCGCTGAATGAGACGTAATGCACGGTAATGAGAGAAACTTTGATAGCTATATTAAATTGTTACTTAGCACGATTAACTTTGCAAAGCTAATTGTTTTTTTTTATTCTATCCATGTATAATGCCAATTGTCATTATGACTCCCTGACACTCTTCATAATCACCTAATGCTTGTCATCAGCGTTGTTGTGTGTCAGATTGTTGGTGGTGGTCAGACACAACAGGTGTCTGAGTTTACAACTGCCAATCACAATTGAATGGGCTCAGGGGCTAATAATCACCCGCTGCCAGTAAACACGACTAGTTTCATTATGTGCGGCAAACAGACTCTGCTTTAGATTTCCATTATCAGGACCCAACGCACCATGCTGCACTCTGAAATCATGCTCGGGAGGCTAATATGTTTCTCTGCTCAGCTCAGTTCTTGGAATTTCAAATTCTTAGAAAAACTTCATGTTAAATTCAGACTGACATGTTGACACCACCACAAATTGTAAACGTATGTTTTTTTTAAGAAAGCCTCTACTACAGCTACAATATATTAAGAACCAAGAGTAAAAGAAAAAAAGTGGTCATCTTTTTCATTAGCATTATTGACAAGGTATAAAGAACAGTCCGCTCACAGCATAATTGGCCATAACGTCGTAGAATATAAAAGCCATGATGCTGTACAGTTCCCAGTCCATTTTAGAGAACAGGAAAACAAAGACACAATTACACTGATGCGAAGCTTTCAAAGCCTGCGTGAACCAATGCTCTTCACATGCAGAGCTGCGGCCCCACCAGTTGGAGACCCGGGGCCAAATGCATAGATACATAAATGCATAAATGCATAAAAAAATCTGACAATCAGTGAAGCTGGCTTACAACCTAAACAAACAGTGCTTTATTATTCAGGCAACATCTCTTACAGCATATTCAATCTCCTCTCACATATCACCTGCGGCTGGCTCGAGACACTCTTGTGTACTGTATGTTTGTTTCTCATTTTATAAATACGAGTTAATATGTGGCAATCACATGTCACCAGTTTATTGGGCACTTTTTGTGAAGATTTAGATAGATTTACTTTAATGAATATTGTCGTCAACTCACGTGTTAGCTACTGTTCAAGCTCACATAATCACGGCAACTTAGCATGACATTTTCATTCACTGCATGCATACACTTTCATGACATCAATCATTTGCATATCTAAGACATATAAATTACACGACTGTCATTTGCATATCAAAGGTATTTATGTAATAGCCTGTGATCCACATTAAACACTGAAAACCGGACAGCGCCCTCGGGGTAAATGCTGCTAAAGAACAAATCCTCTTAAGAAACAAAAATCTGTTGATAAAAATTAGGTCCTGGGAATACAGTTAAAGTAAGACTATATAAATTTATCACATTTATCACAGAAAACACGGTGCTATCACTATCACTCACCCAAACTGCTCTGTTTAACCCTTGGCCCCAGTCGTGAGGACACATTTCCTTTTTCTTTCCTCCCTTTTTGCCTCTTGTCATCTTTTCTTTCCACTACAGGCTGTTTCTTTTCTTGTAAATTAAAAAGAAAAATAATCCTTTGAAAAAAAAAGGCACATATTTCCATAATACCGAGCCATTCATTTTAAACTTTTGAACCTGACCAAGTCTCTGCTTAAGCTGGCCAGCAGACAGACTGCAGTATATGATTTACAAGTCCTGGAGCTGCTCCACAGTCACTTAATAATAGAACAAATCCTATGACAGCACCCACTGTGATTTACTGGGATACAGGAGCATGTTCTGATTCAGCCCTACATTCAAATAAAACTCATTTGGATGTAATATATCTTGAGCAAGGATTCTATAAGGCCAAGGAGTTGCTCGCAAATTCGCTGTCGATGGGCCAATGCCAAAAGGTGTCACTCGATGACAGTGTAGATATTGAAAGTTGTGACTAAAAATCTAAATGTGTTTAATATTTAATTTCCTTGTTCAACTAACATTAGTCTGAGCTCAGGTTTTACTTCGAACTTAATGTGTTTGCACAAGAATAAAGGATGAAAAACTCAGAGACATTTCATTTTCCCCCAAATAACCCATTCAATCTCGCTCCATCTGAAAAAACCTCAAACAACTCACATATCTCACTTTCGTCTGAGAGCCCATATGAGCATGTGCCTCACTTTTTTCCTTTCCTTTACTTCTACCTTTGTTTCTCCATCGTTTTTCTCTCCCTATCTGCGTGCCCCTCAGTCTCTACCATTCTTCCGCCACAAACAGAAACGCACTCTCACACACACGGACGCCGAGAATCACTGCACACTTGCCACTTTTTTCGCAGAGCTTTGTAATGGCTTTGATCAATAATTGATCAAGGGAGTCTTCTGACTGTTCAAAGAGCGTAAGGAGCGCGGTGGAGGCAACCATTTTTGCTTTCTCCCGAGATCCGCACGAAGAGGCGCTCCGCGGCCGCCGCAGAAGCAGCCGCCGCGTAAAAAAAAAAGGTATCCACAACAACATAACACAACATTTGTGCATGTCTGACATTACCTGAAGCTCTGGGACCTGCCAAGTCATATACATCCACGCCAAGACAGGAGACCGAGGTAACATGTCACCTACTGAGATCTTAAATGTCTCTGGAGCTGAGATCTAAAATGTCATGGCCTCGGGGTGCGACTGCTTTCTGATCTGTCCGGGTTCAATGGCTTGGCTGTGCCACTGCCACTTGACAGCTCTATTTTCTATCCCATGAAAAGGACATGTCAGGCTGTCTCGCGCAGTCATTGTTTCTCGGTTGTGCGTGCACGGATGCAGAAGTGATTGGAAACGTACATGACAGAAGTGAAAACCTTTTTGATTCTTAACGTCTTGTTTACTCTTTCATCTGCCCATCTTATCAGATGCTCAGATGAGATTCATTTGAACCACTAAATCTTCGCAGGCGTCTTTCTTTTAATCATCTGTCGACCCCTTTCAAATGATCACAAAGTAACCGCAATGTACTACAAAGGGGAGGAGACTTGTGGCTGGGTTATGGTGCAGTGAGAGCTCGTGGTGGCTCTCATCTGGAGGGCCTTGTGTGTGAATGCATGCAATTCCAGTGTGTATTTGCCCCTGCTGTCCTCTTTTTTTTTTTTTTTCTCCCCATAACACCCTCCTGCAGAAGAGGATTCCACTGCATTCCCTCTGCCCTCTCTCCACATGCTCAGCTTCAGGGACCTTGAGAAGAAGGAGAGGATGGCGAAAAAGAAAATTTAAAAAGAGGCGAAAAAAAAACCCACACTGGAAAGAAGAATACCGAGCGCTGTTGTCAAGGAGTTGTTTACTCTGACTGCAGGCTACATGCTGTGTTTGAGCAAGTGTGAATATGTGTGTCTTCCGTGCGTGTGTGTGTGTGTGTGCACATGCTTTTGTGTTTACTCGCCCTGCTTGTACGGGTACCAGGTGCGCTATCGCAGACTGAGCAAGAGACAATACTTGTCAGTGAGAGAGGGAGAGGACCAGTGAGAGCAGGGAGAAATGGAGAGAGAGGGGGCGAGTGTTGGTGGAGGGAAGTGAATGAAAAATTCATACGGCTGCAGGTCCCAAAAGCCCTTCTGTCTTTGCCAGGAGTCCTCAGCTTCAAACTGCTGGGCAGGGGTGGTGGGACTGTGCCAAAGAGATGGTAGGCATGCACACACACAAACTCTCAGACACACACACATCTTAGAAGAAAAGGGAGGAACAGGACCAGAGGAGGTGTTATCTAGGAATCAGGGATAAGCTGAAAGGAGAGTCAACAGCACAACAACAGTATCCCTCAACATCAACGGCGTGCTCAGGACAGCATCCTAATGGTCCTCTGGATGCTTTTCCAGTGACATTTCAATCAACCCACCGCTACCCCAGTGAGTGTGGAGTGTGATACAATGCGTTTCTTTCCTGAAACTAATTTTGTGCGCTTAAATTAAGTTTATATGATTTTACGCTTGGGTGTTATAATACCCACCACCACTGAAATGGTGTAGAAAAGTGATTCGATACAAATTAGGCTAAATGAGAAGCTCACTGCTGAGAAAAAAATCCCAATGCATGCAGGTTTAAATAAATCAGGAGATAGGGATCTTTGTCATTATAAAGACAACATCTAGATGCATAACCGTGACACAGCCTTGAGCTGACAAAGAAAGAAAAGGGGAAAAAAAGAAGAGAGTGAGAAGAAGCCTCCTTTTCTTTACTCTCTACTGCAGCGTTGCCATATCCACCACTGCATCCTTAGGATGCCAGTGAGTTAGAGGAGGTAGAGCAGAGGAAGGAAGGGGGAAAAACTTTTACAGCTCTACCTCTCTCTTGGTGTGTGAAAGTGGGTCAACAAACACACTGACTCTGTCTCTCTCTGTCTCTCTCTCACACACACACACATATACACACACACACACACACACACACTCACACACACACAGAGTACCCGTCAACTGCTCAGTTCTTTTTGTCTGTGTGCAGGGATCAAGCACTTGGTGAGGTGGGGTCTTGAAGAAAACTGGCTTTATTCAAGGGCACATGAAAACGAGCAGAAGAGCGAAGGCAAACATGGTGTGTTTGACATGGATTGCCTAACGCCTCTGAGATCTGCATCAACACTAAATCCAATCAGGCTTGTCAACACACTCTGTGAGAATTTGATGAAGGTAATTTCACTGCATAATGCTGTACATCCATTCTGGAAAGAAATCAATACCTGCAGGTCCTCATTCAGTGTCTTAAAAGGAATCTTTTGTTCATTTTTATTCTCCAGCATATTATGGACTTAATAGTTTTTTGGTGTAAAACTATTTGTTGGTTTGACTGTTGACTGTTGTTTTGGAATATTTGTGTGCATTTTTGGCTGAATTATATGACACTGCTTATCAGTAGCGGTTTTATGCACGGGTGAACCGGGCAGCCGCCCGGGGCGGCATTAATTTCAGTTACGTGGGGGGCGGCATGAGGTCTTGGGGGGGAAAATTTT
>JBAJHX010000040.1:6586549-6603715 GCA_037176925.1 Amniataba percoides | reverse complement strand
GCGCAGCTTCATAGCTTACCAAAGTCGTACTAAAACATTTTGACAGATTTTTGAGCGCCGTGTACCACATAAAATCGCTTCGAAGTCAGTAAGCACAACCAGAATTCATACATAAGGCGCACCAGATTATAAAGCGCGTCGAATTTTGAGAAAATTTAAGGATTTTAAGTGCGCCTTATAGTCCGAAAAATGCGGTATATTAGAAGAAAAAATAATAAAATGTTTTGGAATATAAATGTGTTACACCCATGGACTGAAAGTCAATAGTTTGCTGTCAGAGGTCAGAAAGACCTTCCAGCTTGCCAAATTTCATTTTGGTTTAATTTTGATTTATAGCTGTGTTCACAATTTTCTTGCTATCTTGTCGGAAAAAAAACAAACGTCTTTTGGGTCTCCTAAAAGACTAAAAACGATTAGCTAACGCAAACTAGTTGTGCTGCATATGAATGTAACTGTTGCAAAAGAAGACGGCTGAATGTTTGTTTCCTCACATCTAATGAACAACAAGAGAACGTTATATGTGCAGCTTGGTAAAGTAGTAAATTCCACTAAGGGTCTATATGACACACTATTTATGATTGATACCCAACTCTCAAGCGGCACAAGAGTATAAGGAAAGTTGGCTGAAATGCAGTATCAGAGAGCTTCATCACCCCAAGGTGTGAAGAAATGAAATCCATCAGGTCTAAATCTAGCATCGATATCTCTCAACACTGGGCCCTGACTCCAGCAGTTTGTTCCATTACCATTCCAGCGGGTTTATCTAGAATATGCCTTTTCCAGCTCATTATGCCCACTTTAGGCTCCCATAAGGTCATTAATCCCAATCACTGTGTTCATTTTCACACATGCCAAACCATTATTCCACACTTGGCATATCTTTTTACCCTTCTGTAATGCTCTCTCGCACGTACGCGTGCACACACAGACACACGCATTTCGCCACAGTCTCCCTCTACTTAGTCATTCTGTTTGTGTCACACTGTCTGTGATTGCATAATAACATAAAATACTGTGAGGGGGATCATAAGATGATAATGATCAGAGAAAATCTTGCCAAATATAGGCTTATGGACTTGAAATTTATCTGTGATGACACATTTCAGCACTCTTCAATACTATGAGTTAGATTTGTGAAGCAGCTTGCTCGTGTATAAATGATTTGCCGTCATGCAGGATATTTGTCATGCTGGAGAGTGTTCCAACGCTGGATGCCTCATAGAGATTACTGCTGTTTTGAGAATATATTTAAAATATTTGCTAAAGTGCCCCTTGGCGCTGAGAACTAACTTAGGAAAGGAAACAGAAAAGCACACAAACACAGATCAGTGTTTCTCTCGTATTTGTTATTCATTCAATCGTCCGGTTATTGATCCTGAAACAATGGGATGTCATGCGATTAGAGGAACCGTGTTCATTAACATTCACCAACACCAGCAGAGAACATATTCAAGGTAATGTAGTATGCACAAAGCGATGCACGCGCGTGCTTGTGAGCCCGAGATATGGGTTGATACGTGCATATGATAATGCCTTTGAGTCTCCATATGTGTAAATGGAGACCTATCATCAGTGCCGGGGTGCTGCGCGGCGCCGAGCGGCGTGGGGGAATCGGTTGCCGGGTTGCAGTAGATGCTAATGAGCGGAGCAACAGGACGGAGGATCAGAACACACAATCAGAGAGAGGAGATAAAGAGGGAAGATGATCAATGAGTGTGATTTGTGCCAAAGTTCTGCGCTGGGGGATTCATCTTTCTTCTTCAGGGGGCGTTCCAGGCCTTATGCTTAGTTATTAGATGGGAGATGCGGCAACGAGCGCAGTAAAAGATGTATGGTCACAGAGAAGAAAAGGACTGATCAAATTATTTGTTTTACAGTGGGATGCAAGCCTGTGGCGAGACCCCTTCTCTCTCTCTCCCTCTAACACACACTCAAACACACATACCGCCGCTGATACTCACTCTTGGCAGCTTAGTATTCACACGCGACCACGCGGCTGTGAGGGAGTAGCCCTGCAGTGGATGGAGAGGAGACGCATAATAGAAAAACTCATTTGAAGGGAACTCAGGAGCCCAGGACCACATTAAGCTCAGCCGCCGGCCTGAATGAAAGATCATGTCGAACTCGTCACACAGTGAGTGCGCGTGTGTGTTTGTGTGTGGGAGAGAATGAGAGAGAGAGGGAGAGACAGAATAAAAACAGTATAAATATGATAAGGAAAGATGAAAAAGAATCGAATAAAAAGGGGGCTGAGTGTGCAAAAAGAGTAACGCATTCAACACAGTCCCCCGGCTCTCCAGGCTATGAAATTTTTGGAGTCTCTTTCCATCCCTCATTCAATGGATTTCACAGCCCGCAACTTTAACAGACAAAGTGTTTTCCTGCAGTTTGCGCCACAGGTGTAACACTTATTGATTCTTCTGGACTAGAGCGTTGTGTATTCAGTCCTAAGTAACAAGCATAACTGGCAGGAGCGTTTAAACAGCAACTTGCTAACTTAACTTTTGCTGTAAATTGAAATGATACCACACAGCAGCCTGTGGGATCTTTTATGCATCACAGTGCCTCAGATCATGATCCCGTCTTTTGTTTTTTTTTTCCCGCCAGACAATCCCCTGTGTGAACGTCTTCCAAAGCCCTCAGTTGGGGGAACGCCGCCTCTAATTCCACGGAGGGCGCTAACCTCCTTTCCCCCCCCTTTTGCTCTCTGTCTCTGACTTGAATTTCCTACAGGCACCGAGATGAGTTTAGCCCATTTTCTTTCATTTTGTCGAGGTCAGACAGGAGGAACACCTGTGGGATTCACCCTTTTGAGAAAAAAAAGTCCTCGTTTCACTTTCCTATTCTTCTCTTCCTTTGTCCCTCCTTACCACCCCTATTTAGTCAAGGTCAAGGAGATTTTTGCCAGCGCTCCCCTTTCCCAGTTACTCCTGCCGGCCGTGGTCTCAAGGCGAATTGTCATGCAGGAATTGAAAGTGTGGACATTCTGGGAAGGTCCATTACTGCATTTACACTGCTTCATACATCCACACTTGCTACTGTTTAGAAAAAGTCAGAGCAGGGGGGCTCTGAATAAAACATTGTCCATCTCTCTCTCTCTGAAAGGATTTACCTTGAAGTCTAAAGAGAAATTCTCATGACACAACACCCTGAAGAGCGACTGACCCTTCTGATGACTTTTAAAATACATTCGCTCACAGGGACGCCCTCGGTGGAGTGCAACAACGCAGCCAGAAGATGTGTTTTTCAGATCAGACAGCTAAATCAGAATACTTAGTAGTAGTGTACCTGATTTAAGTCGTCTCCGGTGCCCACTTAAATATGTTCGGCCATAAAACACTTTCCAAAGTGCACTGCAGTTTTCACAAGTACAACTTTGTGTCAGAAAAATGCCTCTCAGCATGTGTCCCTTTTGAGATGAAGTTTTCTTGACTAATTAATTTTTTTTAATTTAGTCTCCTTTTTAGAGGAGCGATTGATCATAATGATGTAGGTGAATACCCCCCCAAAAGTCTGACAACTTTGTAATTATTTTTCAAAGACTTGCTCCGTTGAGCAGTAGAAGTGATAATCGTAAAAGCAGTGCTGCCGACAATTTTTCACAAAAACTGAATATTGCCATGCCATACAGAGTTTTCTAATCATAAACTGCTGACAGATTAATAAATCAAATCTTATTCCATTGTACATTTGTTGAAACAATCATATTTTGAGGATCCCTCAGCTTAAACTATTGTTCTGTTGGTGCACTATGCAGGTGAGCAAGTCTGATCTTGAACAACGGCTGACCTAAAGTAAAAAAAAAAAGACACTTAATGTTGAAATAGTACTTACAACTTACACGGTACTTGGATATCTGTATCATTTGGAGGAGGCTCATAATTAAAAAAAACAAAAAAACATTGAGTGCAGACGGTGAAATGTGCAGAGATGTAAAAATCGAACTGAAATGATTCCAGCCCTCGAAGCCTCTGACATGCTCTTCTCTGGTACTAATTTTCAACAATCGATTAGGCAGCGCTCACGGACGTAACATGTGTTTTTCGTCCCTGCCTCTCTCAATCGCCGCTGCTCAAACTACAATTAGGTCTTACGGCGTCTAACCCACATGACTTGGAATGAGCTTAAACAATCAATTCCAGTAGTGAGTTCCTATTGAGTTTTAATCAAGATTTCTACTTTGTTCCGTCTCCTCTCACGGTTGCCTGGCCTGCAGATTTCACAGGTCAAGGAACCATTCAGAAAGCTTTAATTAGCTTTCTCAAGCTAATGAGTTCTCAGGCATCATACAAATTGTTCTGTCAAACCCTGACTTTGAGCCAGGTCTTGCCAGCTTGGATTGTTTGGGTGTGAACTCAATAGAATAAAGGACTTTTAATCACGTTCAAATTCATTACCCCCCAAATGAGTAATGTTTCATTCCTCTCAGTCATTTTGCCCCTTATTCGTAGTTAAATCTGCCCCCCTGCCCGTGACAGACACCGCCGAACTGTTTAGTGTGACTTCCATCATCATTACGCTGGATAGATCCATCCCTGGCACATTTTGAGAGGAAACTGTAATAACAAGTCGCGGCTGATGGACTGAGAGCGGGAAAAGGAGGCGACACAGAAGAAAGGTAATTTCAGACTTGGAGTAAATTTGAGCGTCGTGCGTCCTCGCGCAGACGCAGAGGCAGCGAGGAGGCTCAGACAAAAATATGAGCTTTGGTTTAAAGATGAAATATGGCAGGCTGACCCCATTCCCTTCTCCCCAGATCTCATTCAGCTCGGCCTAAATGGGGATGGGTATTGCCTAAACCGATAACTCGCCGGACCTGAAGTGTCTTTTTAAAACAAGTTTCCCGGGGAATTGAATTTCAATCGTGTGAGCAGTAAATGAGGAGGAGATTTATGTGGCTGTGCGTGGGAAAAGGGTATAACAAGGCAGCAGAGGCAGTCGCTTTACACTTTGTCACATTCACAAAGGAGGCATTAGGGCTTTGACCCACTTCAAGTGGGGCTGGAATAATGCTGCTGGTCTCTAATGCAGCCATAATGGTCGTGGTCATCATCCTTGTCAACTTTATTCTCGCTGTCATTGTCACCATATTCGAGAGCGAAATTTCGCCTCAGGATTATCAGGCTGCTTCTATCTTGTGTTTATCCACGACGTTGATTCTAATGTCATGCCGCATCATGTTTGATACTGCTGGGAAAGGGATGGGGGTGGGGGGGGGGGGTATTTTGAAGAAAAGGAGTCATACGGTGAAAGGACCATACAGAGGTTATTTACCTCTCTCCATCTCTTTCTCCCTATTTCTCCATCTCTCTTTCTCTCACTAGCTTCTGATGTGAGACTGATAGAGGAGGTTGGAGCGCAGCCACTCGCTGTCAGGTCCCGGCTAATGGAATCAACATGGTTGACGGATAAACCCACCGAAAATAAGTTGTCAGAGAGCCGTGGGCCCTCCATCAACCTCCCCTGCCATGTGTGGCTCTGCGCTGACCCCTCCCAGTGTCGTATCGGGAGGGTGTTTTATCTTCAGCGGGCCGAAATTAGGTTTCAAGTTTTTTTATTTATTAATGTATGGTGTTTGTTCTCGCTGACATGAAGAACCAGGTTATGGTTGATCTTGAGGTCAGAAAGATGCTCTGAGGGATGGTTTTACCTTTTTGTAATTTGTTAAAAAAAGAAAACAGTTTAGTGGTATAGTTGTGAATTTGTTAAGGGAAATACACGCTTCCCTGCCAGGAGTTAGTGGAGAAGATTGATACCACAGTCAAGTCTTTGTGTTAAACACTGTGTGTGGCTAAAGCCTGCAGCCGATCCAAGTATCCTAATAGTACCTCTAAATGTAACTAAAGTTAAAAAACTAAAGGTAAAGCTAAAGTTTTGTTTGTTTCATCCATACAGTGAGTTAACATGACATCTTGAGTCTCGATGGAGTTTCTACACTCCGGCCACAAGAATTGCTTTTATGCATTCATTTTAGTACAAATAAAAAAAATGTAATGTGTTCATTTGCGAGCTTTAGAGGTGATGGGAGATTTTGCAACCTTTGGACAGAGCCGGGCTGGTAGTTTCTCCTTGTTTCCCTTCTTTATGGTAAGCTTAGCTAACTGGCTGCCGGCGGTGGTTTCATATTTACTCTACAGTACATACTATGAAGTGGCAAAAGCAAAGAAGCTTATTGCACAAAACTATTTCTTTAACATAAGCAGCAGGACGCAGTGAGCCAGAAAGTTCCTCAACCCTCACTTTAAATACGCTGTCTGACTCCAGGGAAGGAAATAAGCATTTAAAAACAGGAAGCGAAGCAGCTAACATTGAAGATTTAACTTCACTCACACGAGGATAAATCTATATGGAATGCCAGCAGTTTAACAGAAGTAAGATAAGATGGGTAAACCTGAGTACAAACACTGGGCCAAATACCAAGAGCATAAACAAAGACCTCATGTTTGTCCAGTTAAATAATTCTTAGACTGTGTGATGTGTACCTTCTACCGGGCAGTGCAAAATTCCCCAGACTTCCTCTGGCCAGCGCAGATAGAGAGAAGGTGAAAATGAAGAGAGTGAACTGCTTCTTAGCTTGAGAAACACGATGACTTGCTTCGCCCTCTCTGCCTTGAATGGGCCAATAGCTTTACTTGCTTTATGCCTTAAAGGAACTAATGTTCTGTGCAGGAATTTTACCCGTGTACTGACTTAATCAATACAGTGTGTGAGGCACTAGGACTGCATTCACCATGGACTTGTTACACAAACAATACAATCCCACAATTGTGCCCATGAGATGGCACTGAACACCAGAAAACCTGCTGTTTACAGTGTTTGTTTCATGTATGCTGGCCTAGAAGAAAAAAAATCCTCCTGGACAGATTTTTTTAAAATCCCCCCCATCTAAACTGCTGTGTGTTTGAGTTTTTCTCATATGATGTAACCCTTAGCCAGTTGCCAGAATCCATGAAAAAGCAGTTGTGCAGCAGCAGCCCGCTGCTATGTTCTCTTACGAAGAATCAATGGGTCTGGCCTAATCTGTCAAACCGTAGAGTCTCCTTCATCCGCTATTCATTTTGAGAAAGGTCTACCAGTTTTCCAAACATCGATTTGATTAAGAAGAGACACGCAATGTAGGCGAGTGGAAGAACTAGGTCAAGGATTTCACACATCCACTGCATCCCTGATCACACACAGTACTGCAGAGCTCCACCAGGAGCCACTGTAGATCCATCTGTGCACCAGAGGCAGGCAGCTACAGCGAAATGAGTGGGGGGCATGTGGGGTGGTAAAAAGAGCTCAGTGTATTAGATCAGCCACCCCACTGGTTTTGTATACCGACAGCTGTGCTCTATAACCCACTTGACAAGATTAAAAGTCCAAACATATAAACAAATAGACAATCTGCATCCTGGCTTGCAGAGGCTCAGTCAACGAGCCCCGCTCCCTCCCTCCGTCTTCTTCTGCACCTTGTGAACTGCGAGATGAGACGGGGGAAGAGTGTTGGAGCATAATTTGGGGCTGCTTATAAGATCACAAAATGTGACCCACTTCAGTGCTGCGCTGACTAAAAGACGCAAGACTCCAATAATATTTCAGAAGACACCTCTTCACAAATCTTGAATAGTGATCCGTGCATGTGGAGAGATACAAATCCCTAACCTCACCGTGTTTGGCTTGTGGGTGCTGGTGCATGGCTGTGCCATTGTTTGCGTACAGAAAGAGGGAAAAGAAAGCGAGACAGAGAGAAATGACTGATGACAGATCCACAATGCTCAGCAGTACATCTCTCACTGCACGGCCGTGCAGCCGGTCCTCCTCTGAGCTGAGGCATCCATTCATCCATCCTCTTGCTCGCTTGCGTTTTGTGTTTTTTGTTTAGTTTGTTTGTTCTGACATGTTAATGGGACAGCTGATGGACTGGCAGTCTGATCCAGCTGGAGGGGCCGGAGCTGCTGGGTTTGTTTTATTCTGACAGCTCGCGGAAGGTCAGCACGCTTATAGCTCACCTGCCGCCTCCTCTCTTTCTCTCCGTCTCACTTTCTGCTCTCTCTGTCATCCCTCCAACCTGATTTCTGCCTTTGTCTCGCTTGCTTCCATCTCCCACGGTGTGTTTTTGGGCACATCCGTCTCGGCTCATTTCCTCTCTCATGTTTAGGGCTCCTCTGAAACATTTCCCCAATGATTGACCGACAGCTGCAAGGGAAATTGGGACAACAAATTAGATGAACTTTGATGCAATACTGGGAGTAATACCCTGCAACAAAAGTACGAAAAGCTCACATAACACCTTCTGCAAGGGGAAAAAAAGGCTAAGGGCAACAAAAGCATTATGAAACTCACAGGACTAATCTCTAAAAGAGTTTCTACAGCCTGCAGACTGCCAGAAGGAAAAATGTTTTGAAAGTAAGTACACTGAAAGAAAATACAACTAAACATAGACAGAGGCAGACACACACACACACACATGCGGATTTACATGTGCAGACACCTGCAGTGTTGAGCAGAAATCTTACAAAATGCCCACTTGGAAATTCAACTGTGTGAAACATTCTTCATGATTTCAAATGTATTACAAAAACGGACAAAAGGACAAAAAACACATCCTTTTTCATCTTTTAATTCCAGAGAGCTGCTTGCAAATGGGTCAGTATTAATGGCCAACCAGGCACGCCGGTGTGCTGCATGTCACAAGAAGCCCAGACCACATTAGGCTGCAGAGACATGGAGGTGATGGAAGAGGCGGATAACTCACTGTGAGCAGGGGAGAGTAACAGCACGGCCATGCACCGCTAATGGTGCTGAGGAGTGCAGAAACACTCCGCAAGTCCCCCCTTTTCCAACGCTTTCATCTGCCTCAGGCCCGAGAGCGCGGCGGCAACAGGGGATGTTGACCCGTAACACCAGCAGGTCACATATGTGTCTGCGTGTTTGCTGTACTGCTCGCAAATCACACATGTGGAACATCTCTGCCCTCAGCTGCGCACATGAATGCAGTAATTTGAAGTTTTAATGATGAAAACTTAAAATGTTTAACATGAATTCTTTCCGGAAGGCTTGCTCTGCTTGTACTGAGATAGTAGATGCGCTCTGCAGTGACGGCCAGAGCTTGCAATTAAACTGCCAATTTATTCCATTATACTAGTGCTTTAAAACACCACTTTATTTCCTTTAAAACAGTGTGGTCAAATCATTTTTGCTGTCTGTAAAAGGAGCAAATCAGATGCAGTATTTTCAATAAGACCATAATATTTCATCATCATAGTAGCTGAACTAAAAGATGCTTTGCACAATATCGCTGCAAAAGAGTAAAAGTTAACGCCTTTTAGACAAAAATACACAATACCGTCACGGGATTCTCTGTATCATGTGCAATAAATATAACAAGACAAATGCACAGAGCAGAAGATTTCTAAGTTGTATTAACTTTCGCACACATACTGCTGCACTGATCATGATTTGTGATGTGCTGTTGGTTGTTTTCATTCTGTTATCTTATGAGACAAAGTTCAGGTCCGACTTTTCTTGTTTCTAAGAGGCTGATGCAAGCCATTTCAAAAAAGTTGGCTGAAATGTTTTCTCTGTCAGCAACTGAAGAAACAGGGACGCCAAGCAAAAGGGTTCACAAGGCAGTAGCTTGTGCTGAGAAGCAGGGGTTGAGTATATCATAAGGTAGCAATAACACAAGTCTTGAAGACTCCTTGAAGACTTCCATTTGGCCTGTCAACAATCTCATTTTAGACGCACCCAGAAGTAAAGACTTTCACTGCTATAATAACATCAATGATGCATTAGGACATACACATTGTACAATCATGGGACAGTCATTTTCACATGTAACTTGGAAGTGAAATGAAAAGTAAAGTGGTAAGTGTGGCTTTACACCTGACCTGTTTGGTTCATTTCAAACACACCCTCGTGTGCTTACCCATCAGGACAGTTTGTGAAGCTGGTGTGAAAGCTGTCAAATTAAACTAGACAACCACAGAAAGACCTTCTTAGGCAGCTCCAAACCTGGAGTTTGTCTGCTCTGGTCCGAATCAGGGAAAGCCACATTTAGTCCTCTCACTGGTTAGATGAGCCTTTAACTTGCAGACTGAATCTTGTTGAATTAGACTAAGATCAGATTTTGTTCACTCCTACCAAAAAGAACAACCACTAGAACACAAGACTGAATCCTCTCAGGGTTCTTAGTGTGATTGTTTTGGGCATTGTGTTCAGATCCCAAATGAATTTTATGAATGTGGAAATTAATTCAATTCAACGAACAATGCAGGTTTGAACGCACCTTTCAAAGAGTATTGATCCAGTCCCAAGTCAAATATCCGTGGTGTGAAAGCAAACAGAGGGACTACGAGATTTTATGTTTGTAAAAATGTACATTATACCTTAAATGTATAGGTAATAATTTTAGAACAAATGCAAAAGATAAACTGCTGTTTTATCCACATACTCTCATTAACTATAGAAAGAAAGACTTTTAACAGTTTCCCAATAAAAAGTCTAGTTAGTATCCCCATAATATTAGAAAACAAGATGCTTAGTTTGTTCAATTTATGACAAACCAGGTGCTTTTACAGTCAGTTATTTCTCTGTGAACTCCACAGAAAATAAAAAAACACAAAAATAATCTAATGTGCTGCATGCCCTACTGTCAGTCATCATAATTTCTTTGTCTTCCTGTGGAGCTGATGATGCAATATGGCATCAGCAAAACTATAGGTTGAATGAGCCCCCGCCAGTCAATATGATTTCTTCTGGTAATGAGTTGGTGTGAATACAAACCGGATGAGAACAAATAGGCCAAGTAAACCACACTAGAGGTGAGAAAGCAGCCTAAAATCATAATATGAAAGTAAGGTTGAGATTAGAGGAACAGTAGAGATGATGGGTAATTGTTCAAGGTATAAAGTTACAACTTGATGGTTGATAAAGTCAGTGTTTCTAAAGTATGTATTTTATTTTAAATGCATATTTCGCTGACTATTTTGGATAGCCTGTGATAAATGACGTTTTCCCCAGTGAATGTAATTCTGGGAATGATGAGGTACAGAGTTTCTGAAATTGTGTAGTCCATAAAAATGCTAAGAAGATAAATGGATCTAATGTAGCCATCAACCAGAGCTTTAGCAATAGCCGGTAAACCCCGACCAGATGAAGATTTTCAGTTCTCGATCACTGGAGAGAAACAAAAATGGAACAAATCAGGAAAATGGCTTGGACTTTCACTCCAGAAAATACCAGATAACAATCATTAAAGAGAGAGAGCAAGAAGGAAAGACTGAGGGAAAGAGAGGGAGAAAAATAACGCTTGTTGTTTTCTGCCAATCCTTAATTATCTCTCTCTGTGTTTATTTACTCTCCATCCATCCTTTTAAAGCTGCAGGGCCTTTAACACCCTTAATCAACCTCTCTCCCCAGCAGGGCCTGTAGCAGGCATCTTCACTCGCCTACGTAATTGACTCTTCGTGTTTGAGAGGCAATAAAAGTTTATGACTATTAAACATAACATCAAGCGGCCTGTCTTTTTACCAAACTATTAGCGGGGGGAAGGCACGTTGTGAACCGATAATTAATTGCTTACTCTGGGGATGCCTAATTACCAATTGTTGGTGTTATTAGCTGATTAGCGGGTGGATCTGACAGCCCTGAAAGGCTGTCAATTGACAGAGCAGAGGATGGGGCAACCATTGGTGCTTGGAGGTGCTGACATAATTGGTCTTTATTTTTTGAAGTACGCCTCTTGTACAGTCTTGTGGTGAGCGGGACGTGAGCTCTCGTACGAATCCCTCGGCTCCTGCTTGATTTAATAGTGGTGGACTGGAAATAAAAAGGCTAAAGGATAATTGACTGCTTGTTTAAGCTCCGATGACATGACTCTACAGTTGGATTCATATGTGAATTATGCAATGTGGTGGCTGTACCGTATGGCAGGTGGCATTTAATCAAGTGTATCCCCCACGTGTTCGAGCCCTGCAGGGCTTTCTATATTTGACACAATCTCATCCAGGTGACACCTTGGGGTCAGAACATATGGAAGCCGACAATAGCCCCTTTCTTCCCCTCTGTATAATTGGTTGTATTTTTAGGGTTCGCTTTGAAATTGATATGGGAGACAGGGGCGCTGCTCAGTGATCCATCCTTTGGTGCCAACCTTGGTGGCCACTGTGACAAATTTAGACATAGAGTGTTCTCTTCCACCAAATTAGATCAGGCCAATGGGCCATGAAAAACTTGTCTCCGTGTCCCTGGGAACAAGTGAAAGCCAAACTGCTAAAGAAATTAACTTCCCAAGTCGGAAATTCTATAAAGACTTCTCCACTCACCCATATTTCCCCATACTGTACCAAGATGTGACAGCCTGGCCGTCGAGCTACGCAAACATTAAGTGAGGATATACAAATAAACAGTGATGTTCAACTGTATGTTAGTATTTTTTAAGTTATATTTGTTTGTTTTTGAGCCACTAAATAGAAATTAAAGAGAAGCTTGAGGTCTCAATCACTTAGTTTTATGTCCGGGTCATTAAAATGTTTATTATTTGTTTGTATTATGTTTATTACATTAATTCCAATCCCAAACCATGAACAAATAGAGAAAGCTGAACTTATTTTGATGGATTGGTAATTGACTTGCATAAACAGCCCAGAAAAAAACATATGATTCAATTACTATACCGTCACTCACAAACTGGTCTTATTTTCTACTCCAAGCAGACAGGTACAGGTGATTTTTCCGACTCTGTTCATCTGTTCAGAATGAGCTTGTAAATCAAATGCCAACAAGAATTTATGTGATTATGTGTTGAGGGCAAAAAGAAAAAAAAAAGCTCTTTAACAGCTAAATTATTCGTTTCGAAATATGCCATTTTTTAAATAGTGCTTTTATGTAGACTTGAAGTCACTTAGAAACTACACAAAAATGGATTAAATAGAGCAGTTAAGCTCATCTATTCAACATGAAATTTTCTGTCTTCTTCTCTATCACCTGTTGAAATTTCATAGCACACAAGTTAAATGCAGAATCAGATGTCACAGGGTTTTTCCTCCTGTCTCTAAAGGCCTTTGAGATACTTGCAAGAAAAGAAACAACGTACATGGGACTTCTTCTAAAAACTATGTGATCTTCCATATTTCAAAGACAGCACATTGCTAGGTCAGCATGACGACAGGTGATTAAGAAGAAGTGACAGATACTCAGGGCAACAAAGCAATAACAGCGAAACAGAATGCAGTCAGAAAATAATGCTAGTAATAACAGACATTTTTCCCCTTTTCTCTGCGCAGGCCACAATTCCAGAGCAAATTATTTCTCTAAGTGCTCCATAAGATGCAGTGCAGAGGCTTAAGGGAACTTGTTGCATTATTGAAAGGGAGAATGGGCAGTCCAGTGTCTGCAACGGATCCGTCAGAGGGCATCGAGGGATGCATTCAATGGTTAGAAATAGTCCCTCTGTGTGTGTATGCGTACGGACGTGAACAGATTTTGGTTGGCGAAAAGAAGGTGGTGAGTCATCCTATTTCTAAATTCGGGGATGGGGTGAGAGCAGGAATTACTTTTGACGGAGGGATTGGGATCCAAATGAAGCAGCCTTTTTATCAGTTAGTTAAACGAGGCCAAATCCCATCATTTTACAGTTGCTAATTTGGCACTGTGGCAGCCGCGTTTGATCAAAGTTTGGCACAATCCAAAGCACATTTTGATCATCACTGTCAAAAACTTGGCTGAAGCAAAAGTATGGACCAATACCTTATATATGCAACAACTTCAAATTTACATTAGTGACTTGTCCAAAATCATTTAAAATGTTGGCAATGGAGACAGTTACCAATCAACATAATATGACAAAGGTCTTTATCATTGTTTGCTGTGAGCACAAGAAGCCTCAGAAAGATGGAAGAAATAAAGAAAATGTGAACTGGTGCACATTTCCATCCATTATTATTCTACAAATATTGGGAGATTGCTCATTGACATAAACAGCTGATGGTGCCATTTCTCCAGTCGGATGCCATCAAACCACTGCTGAAGAAGAGGGAGCAAAGAGATGATGTAATTAAAAGATTAAGACAACATGATGAAAATATGCCATTTCTGTTCATTTCACGTATTTGAACTGAAGAACCTCCTTCTCGCTCTGTGTAAATCTGGTGCTTTCACACTTGAAAAACACTTAGAAACAAATGGATTTTCATTCTTACCCTAAAAAAAACACAGTTGGAATCACATGTTCTAAATCTGCCTGATAACAGTGGAGAGATAAAAAGATCATGTTAAAGACAGGAGATTACAGCAACACTTCTTTTGCTCTATGGTAAGTGGGCTAAGTGCTTCAGAAGAAGGAAGATTGTAGATTTTTGTTTTGCATTTGTGCAGTGTCTTTTGAAGGTTATGGTATCTTAGAGATGCAAAAGTATGCTAATTATTTGAGATAAAAGATTTTAGTGGAAAGTTCATGGGCTGCCCAAATCCTCCGATTTTTTTTTCTTCCTCTCCACACGTGGTCACATAATTAGTGCATTTACGCATTGCAGGTTGAAAGTGCTCTTGATGATCAAGGCTTATCTGACTAGAAAACTTGTTTTTATGAAGGGAACACAATTTGGCCTCAGGCAGGGTTAAAGACTTCAAATGGGGGGTTGCTGGTTTGCTAAATATTGTCTGCTTCTTGAAAAAGAAAATGAGGACACAAGGTTAAAAGAAAAAATGAGCTGAAAGAAGAGAGAGTCAGAGACGGTGAGAGAGACAGAGTGTGTGTGTGAGAGAGGTGATTAGGGCCAGCATTGGATAGAAACAACTTCTGATTTTTGTAGTCTTGATGGCTATAAAGCAGCCGAGCAGGACTACCTGTGGGACAAGGGAGCCAAAGATCTAAGGGCCATGTCTCTTCTTAACAACAGAGCGCAGTCTCGTTCAATTACCGTTAACTTACAATCAATAAGATGACCTACAACACATGAGTGGAACTTGGCTGCCTTCACTGATGCCTCCATTTTGGAGAAAAAGAAAATCTTCTTCCACTATAGATTTTTCCAGTGTCCTTAGGCTGGTCAATTACATCAATAACTCCCAACAACAACACCAACAGAAAAATATAAGGTGAAGTAGCTCCTCTGCGAGTTCAGTCCCCTTTCTTTCTTGACGTTCTGCCAGGCAGGTTGTAATTTTTTTTTTATTCTCCTTCTTCCCTTTCACAGCCTTCCTGCAATTTTGTAGCCGTCAGAGCCTGGCAGCATGGCAGTTTTACTGCACTCCCTCACTGCGTATCACGACAAGATGGAATCACTGCCTAAAGGTTGGCAGTCAGTGAGACATGGCCTGTATGCTAATGACAGCACAGGGGGGGCACTACACCCAGGCAGGGCTGGTGCCAAGCTTCCATGCCAGGGTGAGTTACAGAAGCAGCAGTTTGCTGAGAGCTGTGGGAGGTCTCCATGTAATCACTTCACTTTGTATTCAGCAGACAGCAAAGTCACAAAAAAATAACTTCTTTTGGAGTTGCAAGTTGATGCATCTGAAGGGAACGGGAAGTGGGTGGAGGCAGCGTTGGAGGTTAGAGAGGGTGTATGTCTCGGCATACACATTGATGAGTGCACATGTACAGCACCCATCAATCACAGGGAGCAGTACTGCTGCAAAGCTGACATTCCTATTTTTATTAAAACACATGCTGTGACAGTGTGATATGTACCCATTTTAATACCTGGAGGTTATGCTAAAGAGCAGGATTAATAAAATCTCACCCATAATCAAGTACTGTAGAGGTCACATGTTACAATGGAAGGGCTTCCCTGCTGTGCATCATTAGCATCCCTTATTACTAATCCCTCTATCCTTGCCTTAGTGGAGTTTTAAAGGAAACTCCTAAATCGACCTGCTTTCATTCATCTTCAATAATATCCCCTTTGTGGCGCTTTTAAGATGATTTGTAATAGTTAAGCCTCTAAAGTCAAAGGGTGCGAGGTGCCAGCTTGGACAAAAGGATCTTTGGAGCCGTTCAGGCAGACAAAAGACTAAAAACATGAACGGGTTCAGCAGTTAGGGTGAGGTTTGTTGCAAATTATCGAAACAGACAAGAAGTAAGATCTAAAATGCAAAATGGAGGGTCTGTTTTGTCAGTTCAGGCGCCGGAACAGGAGCTGGTTCCACATGCAGGAATATCAGAGGCACAGAGAACTTTATTCTTTTTGGGATATTTGATGATGCAAGTCATGTGGAGAGATACTGGCGGCCTGTGTGCACACTCAAAACAATGAAACTTGTTATTCCACCCACTTTTTGTTTCTCCCTGCCAAGCAATGAAATGGCAGATAGCTATTGATCAGGCTGTGTCAGTCTGTTCGTATCTTAGCTGATACCTCAAACAGCGCTAGTGCGGGCCCCGTGTAATGAAGCAAGTTCAGCATAGTTAGAGGATATGTGTGACTGCTGGCTTTACAAAAACTTTGGCACCACTAGGTATTCAGTCTCACAGAGGTAGTAACCAGTGTGTTCCGCCGACACAGGACTTTTCCAACTAATGGAAGTGTTTATAGATGGAAGAGGCAAACAAGAGTTGCAGTAAACCAGGAACCTGCCCCACCTGATTACAAACATGAGTCTGAGGTCGGCTTAGTGTATTAATATATGAAACGCCTGGGTGGATTCAAATAGATCTGGGCATATTAGATATCAGCTCTCAATAGGGGTTGAGAGATGAAATCATGTATTCACAATGCCTTCATGATGTTCTTCCAATGGATGATATACCATGATATCTGCTACTGAAGGAGACAGAAAAAGTTTTTTTTAAAGAACAGGCAAGAAACGCCCCCAAGTATAAATATCACATCGATAACTCTAGTTTCAGTTTGTGAAACTGTCACAACAGTGATAACTACCATCAGTTTGTGTCCGTCTCACAGAGCCGCTTGTGGCATTGGTAGGTTTGATAAGAGACGACAGAAACAGTGATGTCGTGCTAATAACTCAAAGATTTATTCCTTTTCTGTGGTAGTAAACACAATACGACATGCCGATAAGTAACTGCGCAGTATTTTATAGTTTTACAAGATATTCAGGGCTGGCACAGTAACATTAACGTGATACACACCAAGACTACCTACTGACACACACACACAAACACACACACACACACACACACACACACACACACACACACACACACACACACACACACACACA
>JBAJHX010000040.1:6569772-6586449 GCA_037176925.1 Amniataba percoides | reverse complement strand
CACACACACACACAAACACACACACACACACACACACACACACACACACACACACACACACACACACACACACACACGAGAGCCTCTCATAGTATCTGCTACCTTATCTACAATACAGTGATGACACAGATTTGTTCTTTTAGTGAGTCAAAACTCTGCAGGACTTTCCAGAGTGGACATGCTCATTCTGACAGCAGGAGCACACAGATGTTTTTTTTTGGCTTACATTGCTTCTTCAATGTCACCCACAACTGCAGTCCATCAACTTAAAAAATAAATAAATAAACAAATAAAAACCAAAAAAAACAAAAAACGATTTAGTTACTAAATTGTTGTCATTAAGTCATTACTGCTGGCCTACCTGGCCCCTTATTAACTGACAACACATCATGCTGCTGCCAGTATCGGTGTTCTCTTTACTGGGGTCTGTTCAGGTCCACCACATTGGGATGGCCTCTAATTACTCTCTAATCAATGTGAATTGTGTCTCTCATTTTTGAAAATTGTGTCATGCTCGTCAGGCTTGGATAGGTTTTACACCAGTCCAATTTGGTTCTGGTCCAGCATCTTGGACCAATGAAAACCTCTAATTTCCTCCGCACAGACAGACTGGGGAGCTTGGAAATCTGGAGTAGGACTGCTGCTGCTTAACATTGAGAGAAGTTGGTCGAGATAATTCAAGGATGTGATCAGGACTACATCAGCCTTCTCATGTGAACATATTCCAAGCACGGCACGCCAGACCCTGGGGCAGATCCAGAAGCTCTAAAGGGAATACATATCCTATCTAGCCTGTGAATGCCCTGGGGGTCTCACGGGAAGCAGTGGATGATGTGGCTGGGGAGTAGGACATTGGGCCACTTTGCTTTGCCCGCTGCCTCTGCAACCCAGGCCCAGATAAATGGTGGAAAATGGACTGATGATTAGAGTGTGTGTAGCCATCATGGTTGCAGAGGTGCCTGTAATGTATATTCCAACAGTGAGATCCATCATCGCCCAAACAAATCACATTTGTTAAGCAAATACCTTCTGGACAGCAACCAATCTTTTGTCCTGGTTTCATGTGAATGGACAGAGCTCCGTGTTAATAAAATTTCTACTGATTGACATGAGCTGCTACAAAGGCCCTCTGTGAGTGTAAAGTCCATTCCTTGCTGACAAAGTGCTTAAATGAAACTGGAATTTGGGGGGAACGCTCTCTAAAAACACTCATCCCGCACTGATTTTGTGATCAGTGAAATATCGAAATGAAATGAAAACGCGTTCTCAAGAGTAGGGACTGATGCAGGAAAAATACCTCTTCCCTTTTACCGAGCGTGTCAGAGGTGATGAAATGAAACAAGAGACATTAGCGGAGCAAATAGATGCAGGCGGACTTGCATGTGACACACAGTGGAATTATGTGGATGGCTGGCAATGGCGGGGAAATGGAGACGGATCTGCATGCCAAACGATTGATTGTTATCCCCTGGCTCAGTTGAACACGACCCTTCATTTATATGATAAACAGCTGAATTGTAATCCAAGCACTTGTCTTTTGCCTTCCTTCCATCCCCTCTCATTTAGCGGTGCTGTTGCATTATCCGTCATCGCTATGCCCTAGTCTTTGCATCGCTTTTGCGCTCCTTCTCTCATACAGCTCTCCGCCTCTCAGCTTACGTGCAACCATACCATCTCTCTGCCATAACAGTGGTCGGGTGTGAGGAGGGGGGACCATATGCAAAACTTGCCATCTAATTGGCTTCCTGTTGCGTTGCCAGACACCTCAGCTGTGTGCTTCTTCGTGTTTTACTCATGGTAACATGTGGCATGGCCTGTGGGAAGAAGAAAAGAAAAAAAAAAGCGCATCATATTTGTTTGCAGATTGTTCACATCACAGCATGGCTTTGAACGCGGGGGTGTAATTTACATAGCTGCGTGGCTGCCCCATGCTAGTCCACGCAGACCAAAACATGACCTCAGGCCACGTCCCATTGAGCGTGATGTGACCAACATAGCCCCCCAGCACAGTTATGAATATGATTACATTAACTAGCATGGAGTCAATTAGACACAATGACTAAACTAGACCTCTGCGAAGGTGAAAATACTGATAGCGTGCCAGCTGTAATTACTCTGCCACAAGATTGTTGAAGAATGTGTTCACCCATGTCCGCGTGCATCTGTGAGTGTGATATTATTGTAATCATAAACAAAATGATTCTATTTGCTGCTCAATGTGGCCTCATTTTTCTTTTTGCTCATCTGTGTGACCTTTCACAGGGCAGTGTTTGTCTAACAAATTACAGATATTTTTTCCGCAGCTTTCAAAAGCGCGGGGAAAATTGTGTCCCAAACCTCTCACCAAGCGCAGCTAATGAATCACGACACACGCACGGAGACAACACAAAAAGGAACGGAGAGGAGAGGCTGGGAGGAAAAAGTCGCAGAAAACACACAGAAAGTTCAAGCGGCATTTCAAGTCAGCGCACAATGTCTGCAAAAAATAAAAATAAAGAAACACAGGGAGGCACAGAGATGAACAAGAAAAGGATAAAGTAACAGAATGCACATATCAAGGACGCTAGAGTTCCTAAACTGAAGTCTTTTAGAGTCTGTGTGCCTCATGTCTTCACTGAAAAGACGCATTTTTTAAAACTGTGAAAAGTTATACTTGTGACGCAGTATGATCAAAAGTGATTAGTCATATTTTCAAATCTTGTTACTTAACTTTAGTGTGTTGACTCTATCCCTCCCACTTCCCCGCACCCCTTGTGGTTTACAAATGCACAGTTGCTTGATGTTGGCCGCTGAAATAATGAGGCGCTTTCTTCCTGCGCAGCACCTTTGATATGTTAAAGCAGTCAGGCTCACCAACTGGCAGCAGCATCTGAACTGCACAGGCTTTACCTTCTGGAAACTAAAGGGAAACACAGAGAGTAAAAGAGGAGGGAAGGAGGGAGAGAAAGATGGTGGAGTGAAACAGGTAAAAGAGCACAAGTCTAACTGACCCCCGCAGAGGGAAGCCGACGAGGTAGGGACTCATGAATGATTGACAGTGCCACTGGCATATCCATGTGTAAATAGATGGGAAGGGCTGTACAACCCCTATGGGCAGTGCTGCAGAGGAACTCCCTCTGGGTGAGTGATTGGAGAGGTTAGGTTGAGAGCGGGCTCACTGCCTCACCCAGTAAAATATTACTGGAGTTCAAATCACACAAGCGGACCTCTCTGCTGCAGTCGAACAGAGAGGAAAAGCTCGACTCCTGACTGAACACATGGTTTGCTCTAATTTTATACAACACAAAAGCAGCCCACATTTACATTATTTCATATCGTCTTGGGCAGTCACATACCCTCGAACGAAGCCAGGGGTGCTGTGCTGTTTGCTGAGAATTCCCTCTCAGACTGGGAGCCAATCAACATCAGCTCCTGCGGCGAACCAATTTTTAGTTATCCCAAGTTCTCTGAGAAGAATTTCCATCTCTTAAGAAGTTGTTATCAAGTGCAGGTACATGATGTCAGACTCTCATCCCGCAAATCGACAGTTTACTGCAAAGTCTTTGTGTTTCCAGATTGCCAAATTTTGAAGATTGGAAAGGAATAATTGACTGACTTCACTATAGTCCCTTCTTCATTTTGGACATTTCTCGACATCATGCTGAGGCCTGTGTGGTCTTTATTGAGCATTTTAAGAACTGCACACTCTGGTCACACAATGGACCATAAAACACTGTCACACAACTAGAAAAGAGGCAAGAAAAATGTTATGAAAAAACAACCTCACATAAGATGAAAATGAGCCTGCTTGTTAAACTACAGTATATCAGCAAATAAACAGACATTTTCAATATTGATGCATTCATCAACAGTCAGATTTGAGCTTTTTGGTTATATTTATCCATTTTAGGAAATCTGAGGATGATGATTGCTAATTAGTGTAGCGAGTGGTAAGATCTTATTTATGCCGCACTTCCCATATTCAACTCAAATGTTTAGCTCTGATGCCAATTATATCTGATTACACATATAGTGACTGAGAAGGATCCATGATCTACAGCTCAAGCCTCAATTAGCTTTTTTAAAATCCCAAATCAAATGTAATTGGCTTTAATAAAGCTGTTGGTGTTTCACAACTTGCAGCACTCCACTCCTCCATCATTTTACACATGAACCGTTTACTATTTCGGAGCAGCGGTGACTGCGACTGTGGATCTGATGGGAACTTTCTGTCTGTGGAAAGCCTGAGTTACAAACTGGGGCATGGTTTCTCAAAAATATTGACATTTACGCAGCAGTGGGTGACAAGCAAAGTATTTTTCTTGAGTTGCATTGTGGGAAATGAATGAACATATGATCCAGAGCGAGAACAGAAATTGAGAGCTGGTTCCAAATTAAACTTGTCAGTTCCCTCCCTGGATGCAGGCATGTTTTGCAGACAGTTGCACGTTGTGAAAAAATGAGGTCTTTGCTGCTGGATACCTGCATCAAGAAGTTGTCAGGCTGGAGAGGAAGAGACGCCTCATGAAAACGCTTAATTTCACAAAGAAAGATGGCAACAGTGCTACTTGTAATGTTTGTGATATGATTGTGTAAAGTAAGGTTGGCATCTCCTGGTTTCCATAAATCCTGACATTTGAGACTCAAAACAGAGGCACTGAAGATACAAATGATCTTCTATGCATCTACAGGTCTATGTAAATAAATTAAAATGTAAAGTACCAAAAGTAATTTTGCTTATTGTGGGAATGTTGGATAACAAATCAATAAGACTGAGATGTAGAGCTGATAAAAAGTTGGCTGTGGCTGCGACTGTCCTTAAGGTCAATGTCTACCTTCATATTCCTTTATACTCTGCCTATGTTACTGCAAAGGGCTGAACATGCTGCAGCTGGGGTATGAGGGATGTTTGAAGATGTACCATGATTTCCTGAGGGACAGCTGGTGGTCGACATCATGGATGGGTAGCAGTATGAAAAGCTCTGATGTACTGTGTAGACTTTCCATTCCCAAGAGAGACCTGCTCCACTCAGAGTGCAAAGTGCTTTTTTTACACTGGACAGTGCTGGATCTTTCTAAAATGTCTCCAGATTTATAGCCATAGTGACTTCCCTCTTAACTTGTATTGCAAGTTTGAGCTGTCCTTGTAAAACTGTCACTTTATCTTTATACTCACCGTGAATATTTTTTGAGTGTCGATAAAAAAAAAAAAGTTAAAAAAAAGCTATGGCTCTGCTAACACGATTCTCTGCAAAACAGTCAAAGGGAAAGCAGCGCAATCAGACATGAATTAAGAAATATGATCTTCAAAGGCACATTCATTAAGTGAATCACTCAATTCTCCCTGCACAAATACCATCATGCATACATTCTGATTCAAAAATAAAAAGTCAAACTTTTTACTTCACTTCGAGCCTTTGAAGAAGCAGCCTCGGAGTGCCAGTAGATTTCTCATCCACTCTCTCCCTCTTTTTATTTCTCCCCTCTGTCATCCTGTCTTTGACTGCCTCTCCCTCTTTCACCTTTGTTTTCTAATACTTTGGCTGAGGAAATGATGAGGAGAGGCAACAAATGATAGGAAGGACAGTCACCCATCTGTTGGCTGATGCATTATTGATCTCCGGCTCTCATCAGGGTGAAAAGTGAAGGTTTCTGTGGGTGGAGTCACACAGACCATAGACACTGAGATGAAACCACACAAATACACGTCCACATAAGTCTGCTGTCCGCGCATGAGCTTGCACACAAACAAGCCTCCAAGGTTTGTCTGCTCGCCTCCTGTTCAATTATTTCAGGATACGTGTCACACATTCAGATGGTTATCCTCTGCTACAATTTCTATACATAATTCTGCCTAATAAGGCTCTATTTCAGTCCATTTTGAACCAAACAACATCCAACACCTCGGTGTCTGGGCACTCTGAAAAACCTCACAACTACAACAAAAAAAACCTCCTGAGAACTTCAAAGGTTACAAATGAAGCAGAAGATGGCTGTGAAGTGTGGACAGTTTTATGATATGTTATCAAATGACTGTACAAGATGACAAGATGCGTCGGGAGTGCTGAGGGCAAATTAGACAGTAGATTAATTATGTGGGACACGTGGCCATACTGCAACACGCTATAAATGCTCCCATCTCCAGCCTGTCTGCAGCAAACAGATGACTTCATAAACAGCCAGTGGAGGACGGTCTGTGTCCTGAGGCAAACAAGCGTGCGTGTGTGTGTGTGTGTTTGTGTGTGTGTGTGTGTGTGTGTGTCTGAGAGTGAGTTGCATCCACATGCATGCATGTATGTGATACACAGTCTGAATGTATCCCAGTGATGAAAGAGATGAAGAGCGATAAGTCATTTCCACCTCATAACTTGGGTTGGTGTGTGTGTGTGTGTGTGTGTGTGTGTGTGTGTGTGTGAGTGTTTGCATGCGTGTATGTAAGTCCACATACACAACACTCGCTCTCGACTTCCTCCTCACATGGTATAGTGGGTCTGTCAGCACACTGTAACCAGCCTGTTGTGACACTTGAATTATGTCTACTTGTGCGCTTATGCTTAGGGTCAATGCCCTGACAGTATAGTTCTTAAATTACATCAGTCTTAAACAATGCTGTTTCATAGTCTAAAACTGAATGGCAGACGTTTCAACTAAATTTGATTACAGCTGGATTTATACTTCTGAAGTCAAGCTGTAATAATGAGCACTATGTATTTTCTGTGCCTGAGCTCCTTGTGGTGGGACCGCCATACTCTGTGGTGCATAAATACATCTCCACCATAAAGGACAGCAGTGTTTTATATCAAATGGAGTCTTATTTCTGAAGAGTGGGTTGTGTGTACGTAGTTTTCCTGTGTAATAAGCTAGTACCACTTACATTGTGTGTGTACAATCAGACAATATGCTGTTATGATATTTTTTCAACTTATTGTCATAATCATATCAGTGTATAGTGTAGAAATCTGTAAGAGGTGCAGCGGCTAAAAAACAAAAAGGGCACCACCTGGAGGCGTAAAAATGCAGTATTGTTTGGTCTATACAAGAAACAATATCCATTTTACATCCAACTGTCCGTTTCTGTCTTTATTCTTTCTTTCTTTGCTTTTTTGCCAATGATTTTATAACTTGGTGGGAAGTCAAAAGGTGCAGTGAGAAGATAATCAGAGATATTGGAATATCTGACCGTCTGACTACCACCCGAGTTGTGCCGGTAAGATCGTGTTTACTGACCTTCCCATTATAAAGAAAATGCTCATTACGTGGAAGGAGAAGGGAAGCAACCTTTTGGCCCGAAGGAACAAATGCGTGACCTCCAACAACAAACAGAACGGACAGAGCACCTGCGAGTCCAGTTCGCCCTCTTCGCTCGCTCTCTCTCTCTCTCTTTCTCTCTCTCTCCAGCAGAGTCCTCAGCCCAGGCCGCAGAGGTGTAGTCAGAAATACATCACCCTGCCAGATGTGAGTCTGCTGAGACTGGACTGTGTGTGGTAATTGTGACCCTGGAGGTTGAGGTTGACAAGGGGAACCGTATAAGTGTAGTGTAGTAAGACTGTAGCATACCTGTACCATCCCATAACTACTGGGGTGTTTGGAATCAATACCAAACTACCTTTTTCTTCTTTTTTTTCCAAAGTATGATGACTTGTTGTGTATACTAGAGGCTTTAGTGTGTGTGTTTCTGTGTGTTTGTGTGTGTATGTGTGACTTGCGGAGCACAAAGCTTGCCTGAGTACTGATCTGACATTGCTGACAGAATGGAGACATTATTTTGCATCTTTCTGTCCGTCGGTCACAGGCCCCCGTGTAAGATTCTCCCCCCGTCACTTCCTCTCTGCTCTCGGTTCATACAGAATAATGGAGGACGGAGAAGTACGGCATTCCAGTCATTCAATTACATGCTCAGGACATGATTCCCTACGAATCTCACACACACACACACACGCCATGTCTCCTCCTCTCTTTGTCAATCCCCCCTCTCTCTTTTTCCCCCTTATTGTTGTAATGGAACTCTGTAAATAAGGCCATTTCAAGCTGAACAAGCTTCAGGATGAATTACACCATATAGGCTCCATGAGTCCAGGCAGCAGTGTAATGGATTTTTCCTCTTTACATTTTTTTTCCCCCTGCTGTCTCACTACAACGTTATGTATTCTGCCAACCAATGCATGTAGTGTATGAAGTGGCTATGTGATGTGCGGGAACGAAAGATTAGATTAAAAAAAAAAAGGTCTATTGCTTCGAAGGCTAATAAACTCAGTGTTTCTGTTGGGCAGAGGAGAGATAACTTTGTCCTTGGCTCGCTCATAACCTCATCAGAATCGCTCAATGAATCACAGAGCGCCATAACTCATGGCAGGGGCAGCTGTGATACAGTTAAGAAATACCCTTGGTGGAGAGAGGGGAGCTGCATCTTGGGTGGAATTGAGTAAAGAAAACATGTTTGAGGGCACATATGAAACACAAGCATACACCTGCATTTGTTTTTCTTGTTAATAGTCTTTCCAAAATCAATTTCTGATGGAATACAGAAATATATACAGATATGGACTATGTGATTTGTTCCAATTTAACAAGAGCGGATGAACACACTGAGGAAATCATCCCACTACATTTCTCCCATCCTTGATGATGTACTTTAGAGGAAGCATGTACAAATTAAACTGAAACCAGACATGGTGCAGTGTCTTGTATTATTCCACAAACACCAAAGACAAAACCAAAGATTGATAGGGTTTTTTTGCATGTATAAATATGACACTATGAAAATGGAAGAAATTACGAATAACCAGTCTTGTAATTATCCATCACATACTGCTTGAAGGCTCATCACAGAGCTGAGTAGTTCACACTTTAACCTCAGCCTCCGTGTCATTCCTCAGCCTAATTAAAAAGCACACAAAGCGACATCCGGAAATGTGCCTGTCCGAAAATAATCTTTGAGGTTCTTGTGTTTTTGCACACATGCACAGACACATAGGTAATGTTCCTTGTGAAGACTTTCCAGCTTAACTTGTCTCAGACAAACTCAGGGGGGGCTGAGCTCCTAGTTGTGGATGAGAACTGTGCAGCAAACAGACTTACATTGTGAATTAACAGGATTAAGTGTTTTAAGAGGCTTGTCAGGTAAACCTGAACCTGCCTGCCTAAAGACTGAGGCTGACTCTGAGCTACTTTCAGCCACTTTGAAGTCTCTAACTATCTCATCCATGACTGGCATATCACAGCGCCTGTACAACACAGCTACACTGGTACAACGCTGTGATTTGGCATGCACCGGTGTCATGCACATACAAGTGTGCACGAGGAAAGGTGTACGTCTGCACACTCACAAATACACACAGATGAAAAAATGTGGAAACGGAGGCTTTAGACACTGAAGAGTTGTTTGACATATTCACAGCTTTTGCTTTTGCAAAGCCTTGCCAAAAAAAAATCTCTTCCATGAGTTGCAGTTCCTAATTTTGCAGCTATGAAACAAGACTCAAAGAAATGCAAAACACACATTCAAAAGAGGCAGATAAAAGCTAATGCATGCATCAGTATTATGGATCCTCATTCACACAGTGTACAAAAATAAAGAGAAAGATAGTTTTAATAACCTTACACTATACAGGCATAAAAATGAAATCATCCCCAAAAAACATCCCCCAAAAATATGAAACAATAACATTTCATCAAAGGAAAAGCGACATTTTCCTTCTCTCTTGGCTCAGTGTAATACTTCTACAAATAAAACTTGTTCTCCCTGGGAAAACATAAAACTGCTTTGTAAGCCCATATTGTCATTTCTCTGTTGCAGGAAAAGCTACCTTCACATTCTGACTGGCAAGACATTAAAAACTTCAGTCAGATCCCTGTCAGACTGCAACTCTTAATCAAACACATCACATCTTCCATTAGCTGACTTTCATCAGGTTAGCTGGTCACCCACAATTAGAGAATAAAGTGGAAAAAATAAGGTAGAAAGCCTTTGATTTCTGGGATGTAGCAGCATGGGAGGTGGGCTCCTGGAGGCAAAGGGGATCACATGCTGCTAAATGAAATCTAAACTTCAGGGGTCCCCTGCCACATAAGAGAAGTGGTTTTACTGAAAGTAGGTGAATTCCCCCACAGTGGTGATGTGTACACAAACTGTTGTCTAACAGCCCATCAGCCTAATTAAAATGACATCCCTCTTGTACCCTTTTATAAACACAGTTTAGGACATGCGAATAATGGCTAGACCAAATGGCTTTGATGTACAAACACCATTATTAAGTCAATGTCACTGGGTATTTTGCAAATAATTATAATTTAACCTTTCAAATCTCTCGTATGAACCTATTTACCAATTCAAATCGCTGCTAAAGTCAATATTGCATTATTATGTTAACGCTGAATGATTGGCGCTTCAGGACAAATATACAAAAAAATAAACAAACACTGCTTCTTAAGAAAGTGTGCAACAACAAAGCTTCTCTCACATCCTAAAATTGTGGAATGAAAGGGAAACAACAGAGATACAGCAAACCTCTTTTGAAACCCTAATTTGCATTTTCAGACTGCTTTGAGAACAGAGAGAGACAGAGGACTGGACTGGGGCCGCTCGGTGACAGGAGTACAGTAAGTAAGGTTGCCTTGCAGTGGGTGGTATCACAGCAGATCTCCTCAAAGCTTCAGCAGTGACACATTTGCCTCCCTCTCCACTTGGATCTTCCTCTATATTATTAATGTCTCACCCAGGAGAGGGAGTTGCCTTCAGCTAGTATCAGAGGCCTGTGCAGACACAGCACTTCCTCCTTTATTAACAAAACGTCTCTGAGATGGAGACTGCGCATCACGTACTGAGTGCAAAGAACATAGCCAGGATCAAACAATATGAGAGGGAGAGAAAGCCTCAATATCTCAACTAAATCCATAAAAAAAATTTTTTCCCCATATCCCCTTTAGATTTATATTTGTACAATGTTGACTTTTTTCATTTAGTACATTTCATATTGATAACAATGAAAAGAATAATGAGCGTGTGTGTATATAAACTCACAAGAACGAAATCTAAAAATATGTCACATGCAAGTGCATACAGAATATGAAACACAAAATCTCTTATTGGAGGAGTTTTGCTTTCCAGCCTGTTGTATGTGTTTTGCACTTGTCTTCAATTTGCATTACAAAATGCTCATACAACAACAACGCTTATCCTGAGCACACACAGGGTCACCGGGGTGCTGGAGCCTGTCCCAGCTATCTTGGGGCGAGAGGCGATGTACAACCTGCACTGGACGCAAGTTAGTCGCAGGGCCACATTAAAGACAGACAACCAGTCGCACTCACATTCACACCTAAGGGCAATTTAGATTTTGCCAATTCACCTAATGCATGTCTTTGGATTGTGGTAGGAAGCTGGAGTACCCAGAGAGAACCCACCTAGGCACAGGGAGAACAGGAAAACTCCACACAGAAGGGCCTGCCTCAACCGGGGATTGAAGCCAGGACCCTCTTTCTGTGAGGCGACAGTGCGAACCACTACATACAAAAACAAGAAGAGAAGACTTCCTAAAAGCACATAAGAGCAATTGCAGTTGTATAGAGTTTTACTTTGTTATCATCATAATATAGTCATGTGACTGACAAGTTTAGTTGCAGGATAATTGCTGGAAAAGTTCAAAAGGACCCCCAAAAAAGGAAGGGAAAAAAAGAAAATTCCTTTTGTAATACATAGAAGACATTTGGTGAACACATTTATAATACAAATATAAAATATTTGCAATGAACTGGAGAAGCTGGATAAATCCGAGGGGATTTAAGGTGATCTGGGTTTGCATAGTCAAATGACCATGAGAAGAGTTTGCAGTTTTGTGCAGAAATGTTGCTTTTTAACCGCAGTCAGACCAGAGCAGGCAGCAGGTCGCTGAGTTAACATCCTGGTTCGCCATGACTTTAGGTCATTGCCACAGAGCAAAAATTGTTCACTGAATTACAACAGCCCATCATTTTGAAAGTTTTCAAGTCTGAATACTGTAGCCAAAAATACCTCAAATGTTACCATCATAAAGCTCAGAGAGCAGCAGTAGCAGTGCCGCAGAGTGCAGCAGTTGCTATGGAAGTGCACTGTGGCTGAAGAGTGAATAGAAGCAGCCCTGAAACACCTCGCCTCATCTGATTTTCTTAACACCTTGACAACACTCACATAGATTTTCCATCACGCTGGGAACCTCATCGCATCACTTGTGACTGAATATTACTGTCCGTTCATCTCTTGCATATTAAAAACTGATCTACCAAAAAAAACACATGCTAAAATTGTTCGAACATCATCGTAGACAGGTAATTCTAATAAGCCGTCAGTCACTTATCTCACCGTCAACACGCCTTTTTGCTCCTCCACAATAAGAGCCCCGCCCCTGGTTCCCATAACAGAGCATTTATAAGATCTGAGACAGCTGCAGACATGAATGTAAAAAAGAGAAGAAGAGCAGCTATGAAACAGTGAAGCTCTTTTCTGTTAGACTAAGTAAGTAAGAGGAACCCAGGAGCCACAAAACTACTTTAAGTTGAACATGGGGAGCATTTAAAATGCCACCTCTTTAAATAGCCACATATGTTGATGGAATTAATTTTCAGCTCAGATGAGAACAGAGACCTTCACGGTTTAAAATAGAAATAGGTTGCTAAAGCATGACATACTGTGCGATAGGGAAATTGCAGTCCAAAGATTCATAAGCAGCAGCTGGCACTCTGTCAGCCTTGAGAAGTTATACTCCGTAATTCTGAGGGACCATTAGTGATGACCTTAAACAAATATCAGAGGATTTAAATTCTATATTAAAAGTCCTGTTACAAAAGCTATTTAGACGTAATGGAAGTGGGGCCATTACATTTAGTGATTTAATCCTAGTTTGACCAAAGAATCTACAGTGTGGACCTTTATTAGGGAATATGTGGCTTTAAACGACACCAAGGGTGTTTATTAATCAACTATGGACTTTTAAATAGTATAACATACAGTATGAGGGCTTTATATTATAGTGTACCAGCATCCTACTCCTAAAGAAGAGTATAAAGAGGGAGCATCTCCTGTCTGTGCTGTACGAAAAGAAATCTGGACTTTTGGGCTGATTAGTCAAGTATGTTGGCCACATCCCAGTAAATGAAGTCACATCAGGTGTCGCTATCGGCAGTCAACGCCAAAATCCCTCCTCTGAAAGCATCCAACATGCTTGAGAAAGTATCAAACATGCAGAAAGTGGCGCAGCAGCACTTTCTGCCCACTGTGACTCACTGCTGACTTACCCTTTAAGGACATTATGAAATTAAAATGTGAACATGAAAACTCTCTGAAGGTGACATAAACAGTTTGAAGTAGGAGATAAACCTTGCCCCATGCTTGCATGACAGCTGAGAGGTGCTCGAGCCAGCAGAGCCATTCACAACATTAAAGCTCATTAAGGCCCTATAGTTACCCAATTAAAATGAATGATTGCTCGAGGAACTACTGTGAGGAACTATGTACACCACTCAGAGCTCCGTAAATGCAGTTTATATTCTCAGTTTCCTGCACTCCCTTACACTTTACAAATTTAATTTAGATGCGATAAGTGAGCTAAATGCAAGAATATCATTACCAGAGGTTCTCTCAGAGCAAGGAGCTCCCAGGTGGGGTTACAGTCGATCTACAGGGCACAGAGTTTAACATCCATCTGGAAAGGATGTGGCAGCAGTGCTACTGAGAAAGGTTTTAAGATTTAATTTACAACAAGACACAATACATAATAAATGTATTCCTCAGATTCTTCCTTTAAAAAGCCAGCTCTGCTCGAAGCACATGAAGCTGCTGGTGTGTGGGTTTAAAGTCCATGTTGCTAATCTTTTTTCAGAGCAGCACGATCAAAATGTTCAGGCGCTGGTTTGAGGCTCTGTCCAATCCCATTAGTCCAACTAAAGTGAGGGGTCTCTTTCTGAGAGCTCGTGATTTCAAAATCACTCTCTGAGCCTATGCTGTTTTACCAAGTTTCACTAAAGGGAACAGCCCTAAAAAAATAATACCAGTAATCTACAAACAATGAACTGCTGCATAGTTCTGAAGCTTTCTCAGACTGAGAGTCTCTTTCAGAGGTAAGAGGTTGGGACCACTATCAGAAACACTATAAATTGGCCGAGGTGTGGACTCACGCCTCGAGTCATCTGTGACTTTGACCCATACTTTCTCAACAACCCTCCAAAGCTTGAGAGTGACACTGAATGTTGGCTGATGTCGATGATAGGCTGTATTAATGCAATAAAAATGGTCACCTTGCTCAGTTTTTAGACACTTTTTCTTCTAGTGCGACCATCTGGCTGATCTATGTAATTTTTATTGCCTGAGGAGTGGGGGAGATTTGAAACTAATCCACAGAATGTGATTTCCCTTGGTCCTGCTGTCTCAGAGGTGTAGGTAATTTTAGAGCATAAAAAAAATCTTAACAAAGGCTGAAAGAAAACTCCAGCCCAAGGCTTGACCCTCAGAAAACAAGAAGTGTGCAACTGAGACAGTGCTGGTGAGCAGTGTCTATAAAATCAAACTAAAGGATAAGGGAAGACGAATATTGGTGCAGTGCTTATTTAGAGCTAAATGTATTCGCCCCCAAGGACCAATTATAGACACAGCCATTACCCCTAAAGTACAGCAGATGCATGAATGAGGAGAGTGATAAGACGAAGTGACCTTAAACGCAGCTCAAATCAAGGTTTTACTTTGCCGGGCTCCTGACTGTGCTATCAAAGAGAAGAGGTCCTTTTTAGACTTTCAAAAGTTACAACTCAACTTATCATCTGGCTGTGTATTTAATGTAGTACGGAAGCACAGTGTGAGCATTTACAATTTTAAACGCCTAAAAGCTGTAAATTTCTCACATCCGTTCTTAAGCCTGCGCCCTTGCAGCGGGCTGGGTTTTTTTTTTTTTTTTTCAAATTCTGTTCAACTGTATCATACAGCCTCAAACTGCTTGTCCCAGCTATACATGAATATTTTAAGCAACAGAACATATCTGAAACATCCTGTCTCAGCGGTGAGTGGAAAATTACAAGTTCATCTGTTAAAAGAGCTCTCAGACTGCAGCTGCTAGAAGACCAGGTGACGATATGTTCTCCCTTTACACACACATATTTTCACGCTCATATATACAATAACTTTCTTTTATATTTACATACATTCCTGCTACTTCATATACATACATAAATTACATTTTCACATTCACACACACACATATATAGATACACACATACACACACACACACACACACTCTCGCTCTGTCAGACAAATACATGTATTTTCAATCTCACTTACATTTATTTGCACTTCCACATATACTAAATTATCTGTGTGTTTATATTTTTATGTGTCTTACATATAAAATCACTTGACTCACATTCATAATTATTTCATTGTCATTTTCATATATGTACATACTAAACACACACGTTTCTAACCTTTTGGCACTGGGAGCACCTCTTTAAACAGGGAGTACTGATGGATATTAATATACAGACGGAAAACTTTATCCAGCTAAATATCTTGCAATGCTGTGCTGATAACTACTGATTATCTATGTTGAATTTTAGAAAACCCTGTTACACACAGTAATATGCAAACAGTATGGATGCGTCTCTCTCTAAGATTGTCACGCTTCTAGAAGGTGCAGAAAATCCAACATTGTCTCTAAAACTTGATATTATACTACATAATCGCTAAAAAGGGTTTAGTTTAATTAACTTTTCAGAAAGAGAATATTGGAACATACTGGAGAGGGTTTTTTCCCTTAGTTACAGCAGGCTTTCAAAATGACAGATGGGTTTCATCCTGCCGACTGCTTTCTTCATATGAATGTGTTGTGTTCTGTCGTGTCTAACCACTGCTTCTGTTAGTGTCACTATTTGGTACTCATTCATTATCTTTAAGGAAATATAATAAAAGCTTCATAACTAACAACATGGTCTCTAACAAAAGTATCTTTTTCAAGATATACTGTTTGGTTTAAATAATCATGATAAAAGCAAGCAATGACATTTATTTTATTTAACATAACTGGCAAAATACCATACTCCCAAGTTTATACATAAATAAAACTCAAAACGTATAAACTTCTTCCACATTGGTGAAATCAAACGCTACATTGACACAATCTCCTCTTGAAAATTTTGGAAAGCTGTTAAAAGGACTGATAAATATTTTACTTTTAAGATATCCCAGTACATTTTATTACTTGTATTGTTTCCCACTGACTGCCTTCATGTTCTAAGTACTAGAATATATTGGGTATGGGCTTCACTTCGAAACGTCATTGGGGGATATGAGTAGTAGTGCTTTATAACCGTTTGGCACAACACCAATTTTATTTAAGAACCATGTGCTAATTAAATCAGCTTAATTTTAATTACATTTGGAGAAATAAAACACATTTAAATTAATATGGTCAAAGGGTTTACAAAAAATGGTCCCAAAGTAACTGACTCTGATTGCTTAAATGGAAAATTAAAAATGGGGAAGGATTTAATATAGTACCTCCTTTGATAATATATTTATAAAAAGAAAAGTTTAACAAACTTGCTTTATTGAATATTTAATTAGTTTCTTACGTCCACATTGAAATCCTGTCATCTTGTTAGAATTCCACAAGTATTAGGATGTTACACAAAACATCCTAAAACACATAGATGAGGTCTATTAAAGTATGAACACTTCT
>JBAJHX010000040.1:6507436-6554603 GCA_037176925.1 Amniataba percoides | reverse complement strand
ATATATTTCACTGCCTACACAGAAGAATAAAGACAGCCATCCTGACCTCTTGGGTCTCAGAGAGAAGAATAAAAGCTTGCCGAGGTGACATGCTCCAAAAACTCCAAGTGACCTGCAGTAGATCAACATTTTAGGGGTGAGCAAACCACATCACTGCACTTATAATCTTTAAAGTCTTTCTCCTTATCTGTTCTCTCAGACCATAGCTATGCTGTTATATGAAATGACAAAAAATAAAGTTGTTGACTGATATCAGCACATGCTAATGGTGTCTGGTAGCATAACAGTCCTACAGTTTAACTTGTAAATGCTCAATCATGATAGATTAGTTTTCAGCATTGGCGTCCTTTATCCATTTTTGCCAAGGGCTGAAACTGCAACTCTTAATGATGTCCGGCAAGTTGCTCAGCCTAAAGCACCCAATTATTGCCAGAGACTGTCAGTGGACATACATATTCTGTGAAGTTCAAATCAAACAAATGGGGTGCAACAGAACAAAGACAAACTATTTTCCTGTGACTCCTTTCATATGTTTGCAATTATAAGTATCACCAAGATATAGAAATAGAACATATACTGCGATATATCTTGTTTCCTTTCCATGCAGATCCAACAAGAGATGAGGCTGAATTACAAAAGAAAACGAACTTGTCTTTGAAGTGCAGATCAGCAGTACAACATCCAAAGGTCTTCTGATCACTGAATGCCTTCATGTAACGTAAGCTGTTCCTTTGCTAACTCCCCGCTGAGAAAATAAAATGTCATGCCATCAGTATCAGCTTTAAGATAAAATAGCACCCATTTACTCAACAAAACTGACATAAATTTCTCACGCAGGCAAACATACAGTCCATAAACCATCAGACTCTGATAGGTCATATCAACTAAAACTTTTTCAAAATGTTTCCAAATCTACATAAATCCATTTTCAAACGGCCTCTAAATAATGCAGTGTTGTGGCCACTGGTTACAAAATAGACAAGATTCAACAACCTGCAAGCTGGCCTGCTGCGTGTATCCCCCATCTTCAAGGTTATTGCCGAGCCATTTGTTGCACGTTAGATAATTGACTCTTAGATGAGGGATAACCATGATTTATGGAGAAAGAGAATACATATTCCTCCATATCTCAGTGGTGATTTATGGCACGATAGAGCTCAAGTGATGGCCATTTTATCTGATTGTACGTCATGCAAAGTAGTCGATCAAGTCCGCGCAATCAGTCACACCTTGTCCCGGCTGAGATGACAAGGATGAGAGACAGCGGCCTCTCTCTCTGGATTTCTTTGGTCTACTTAAAGCTCTTTAAGGCAAGTTATTATATGCAGAGCTGGGTAAACCATGGCCGAGTAAATCACACCTGCTGCGAACGCGCGTAAGATTTAAGATGTGTATGACGGATAAACCCGAGGCCTTGGAGTGGCATTCGTCATATGCAGGAATGGTGTGCACCGAGGCTCTGTATTTAAAACATTTGACCTTTCAGTATGCATACTGTGTGTTTTGCTCTCTAATGTCGCTTAAAGGTATTTTTAAGTATTCAAATTACTGTCACGTGTAGTTCTGTTTATCATTATTCATCATGCAGAAGCATGATCTGCCAGTGGTTACATCATTTCTTCCAGAGTGGCCAATTCAGTCCTTGCTGCAGTACACTGAATATCAAGGCTCTAAGAAACTTAATATTTAATTTGGCCATACTGTAACTGAAAAGGAGAAAACCTTAACTCTTGACCTTTAGGATGAAGATTACACTTCGGATACCATATGCAAGCGTGTGAGTGGGTGTGCTTTTTGGTGCATGTGTGTCTGTGCATGACTGTGGCGCCATCAATTATTAATTCTCCATATCTAATTCAGGATCCTGTCCTCTCATATGCTTGGGAGTGCTCTCCTCGTGTTGGGAAAGAAATGGAACTCTGGGCACAATGGATGCCAGAGTCCTTGTTGAAATGATTTGGTCCAGATACCTAGTGTCCTCTCGGATTCAGCACTAGATATTTGGCAACCAATTTAAAACACCTCATACTACCTTTAATCTAACAGTCTTCACATCCACCACTGATTCAGTTTAATAACACCGCCTATGGCTGTCCTGCTCTCCAATTATTTGTCATATTAACCTTTCTCTTGCCCCTGGCTTTCACTGCCTCTGTCCATGCCCTTATCACATTGTTCTCTTCTCTCTTCAATACAAACTGTCTAGTTTATATGTCTACTTCCCCCACACAGAACTCTCAAATTCAATTTCCCCCGCATCAGATGTATCCATATTCCTGCTCAAAACTGTATTATTACTCCAGCTCATTTTCATGCCGAACTGCTACCTTCTTCACCGATGAAAATCTTTAGAACAAATGTTTTAGGTTACTTTCAAAAAGCAGACGCATCTGCTCTACCAAGGGGTGACTACAATATGTGGTGTGTGAGTAGAAGAGTCACAGTGGGGGGAGCTCCAAGCGCAAGTATTCCCTTTATCAGTGGTGGCTGTATTAGAGAAGAATGATGTCTTACTCATTAGTGTATTCAGTGGATTCATGCAAATGGTAGAATGTGGATTACCACTACCCAGCATGTACAAACACTGCGTCAGGTTTCAGGTTGGGTTCAGAACATTTTGTTGCCTCAGGCTCTGCTCAGGTTCAGCTGCATCCGTGTGTGTTGCGAGTGCAGCCTGCAATAGACAGCAGCAAAAGAGAAAGACAGCATGGTATGTTGCATTAGTCTGTCAAACTAACTAATAATGGATGAAATAAAGTGCAAACTTGCTAAAGGGTAGCTTCTCAAAACCCCCAAGGATTCCAAGATTTCTTCTAGTGTGAGCCTGCACATATTGTTCTTGACTTTGAACAAAAAAAAGAAAAGTTGAGGTAGGAAAGAAGTTCTGAGTTTCCATTTTGGGAAAGGGCAAAGATGAGCTTGATATGGACTAACAGGTATAGCAGATGGTTTATTATTATAAGACACTGTAGTGCCATGTGCTGGTAGTTGGCTGCAGTTTGTGTTATTTCTGTAAATCGCTTAAGGAAAAGAGGAATGGCTTATTGGTTATTATAAGACCCTTGTGTTTTGTGCTGGTGGCACAAAACAGAGGCAGCAGCCAGTTAGATTAGTCTAGCACAAATGGTGGAAACAAGATTAGACGGTTAGTTTGGTTCTATACCCAGGTAAGAAAATTCACCTGTACAAGCACTTCTAAAGATCACTAATTAACACCATAAGCCATACTACTGGCAGTGTTAACTTCTTAGAGTCTCCATTGGTTGTCCAGTATGTGCTCCCAGCAAAAAAAAAAAAAAAAGTCAAACACATAACTCCCATTAAAATGGCAAAAAAAAGTGCATCATTCCACTTAATGTTTTGTACAAATTAGGCAAATTAGATAAAGCATGTTAATTAGTGAGCTTCATGGTGCTTGCGTTATACCTGGAGATGGTCCACATTTCAAGACTACTTAGAAAGTCATAGTAAGCTTCCAAAAAGTAAAAGCCCTAAAATAGAGGTTGACACCTTATGGGCCCCCATGGGATGCAGATACCCAAGTCAAATAAGTCAAGTGTGATGTTTTTGGACAGTTGAACAGACTTGTTGTACAGTTTTTCCCCTTTTCCAGTCTTTCTATTAACCAAAGCTAACCAGCTGCCTGTAGCCTTATATTGAACAGACAAACATGAGAGTGCCATCGATCTTCTCATGTACCTCTCTGCCAGAAAGTGTATGAGCATATTTCACTAAAAATGTCAAAACATTTCTGTAAAGAAGCAGGTTCACGCTGGTTGCAGGTCTCACTTTCATGCCCATGCAGACTCCCTAAAATCTACAAACCTGATGGCTAAATGTAGAACAGGCATACATTATTCATTGTACTTCAAAGATCATGTTTTGGAGGCATAGTTCTTAAAATTCGAAGGAGTATGAAAAATAAATACAGTAAAAACCTCCTTAAAGTTGAGCTACATTTTTTTTCTAAACTCCTCAAAGGCTAACCTCATTTTAAAACATTTTCTTTGAAGTCATCTTTGTGTACTCATTAACTGTATTCCTCTTTTTACGAAGTAGAATAAGCACTTTGCGCATTTTCGTCTTTGCTATTGTACGTAAAAGTGATCATTTAAACTGTAAACATTTAGTAAGATTAAAGATTTCTGATGTTTACACAGCACCGAGGATGCCAGATGAACGAAGAAGACACATATTGACCATGGTAGTGCAAACTGGCACAAATCATTTGTAGCTTATTATGGAGTTTAAAAGAAATCAGCCATTTCTTGGCATTCGGTTGTGAGCGTACCAAATCCACTGTTTACATGAGAATACTGTTATTTGCTCTCCTGCTTAAAGAAAGCAGTATATTTTTTCAAGCCACAGGGTCTAATGGAGGCTTAAGTCAGAGACACTGAAGCTACCACCATGTAAGACCGGCCATTAACTCCACATTTAACCATGAAATGAAAGCTCAACAGGAGGCAACAGTTCAGTGCCGGTCAGGATGCCCATGCATTGCCTCTCCTCCTCCTTCTCCCGTCTCCTCTCTGACTCCTCATTGTGAGGCTACATATAAATGTTTTACTGCAGCGAGGAACGTCAAAACAAGACAGCAAACTTTACAGACGCGTGTGTTTATTCTATACACCACCATGCACAAGCACAGCCATGAAGACGTGTACCATATACACCCTGTGTACGCTGTATATATCAAGAGACACAAGCACAGACATGAGGACGTGTACTGTACAAACACATCCTCTTCTCTCTCACTCTGATTGACAATATTCCAAACCCCTGTAGATATCATTTGCAGGTTCACGCGCCCACGCTGTCAAGTTCCAGCGTTCGCCTGAAACAAGAAATGAGATGGGAGTCAACAGAAACAACACAGCAACAACTCTGTATACTCAGGGCAGCACTCTATCTGCCAACCCAGGCCTTGGCAACACACCTCTTTTCTAAGATGGCAGCACCAACCCTGTGGTGCAGCAGAGTTCCCTGCGTGAAAGCTGATCAGACCCTCTCTCCATGTCGTGTTGTGTGACAGGACACCCGCCACTTTGAGGTTAGGCCAGCGTTTGCGCATGAGCCAGGGAAAGAAATGCAGGGAGGGAGACAGAAAGCGTCTCCTGTTTGATTAATATGGTGACAGTCAATTTGAAAACATAGTTGCGAAGTACTTTAAAAGATAGCTTACAGTTAGCGGGTATTTGGTCATAAAACAAATGATTAGCAGAATAAATAGAAATTCTGACCTGTTAGATTAACAGGCAGGAAATTACCAAGGATATAACTATTCATCCTGAGGGAGGTGCCAGCGTGTTTTGAGACATTTCACTCAAAAACACAAATGTCAACCTCAAAGCGTGTTCACATGGGATGTAAATTGAATTCCTGCCTCATCACTTGCACAAATCTGACCCCTGAACTGCCCCAAACAACCAATATACCAACTGTATGATCCCATAACTCACTAAAATGTCTGACTCTTTCTGAGTTGTCTGTTAAGCCTCTCACCCTTTTCCTCTGGCCTCTATATGTTTCTGAAGAAAATTCATAAACATCTTGAGAAATTAGTGAATTTGGGACTTTGCTTAATGACCTGCCTTGCCACAGTCATGGTGTCTCTGGCGAGAAGTCAGAATCGCCAACATTAAAATGCATCATCGGTACAAATTCTAGCACCTACAGAAGCGAAGATATTCTTCTGGCCAAGAAGAAAACCCCTGCTGGTGGGGTCAGATGAAGACTCAACGAAAGTCAGGAGGATACATCCTCTTGGTATCATAAGTGTCAGTCTAAAATTTCATGGTAACACATTCAAGACTTGTTGAGATTTATCAGCCTGGACTGAAGTGATGGACTGACTGAAAGACTGACACCATCCCCCGAGCCACGCCGCTAGCATAAGTAAAATAATGGAAAACAAATACTGTGACTGCTGCCTGACTACTATTATAGGCCATTATGATGCTGTTTGTTTTGGAGATTACATTTTTATGATGTCATAAGAGGTGAGTCAGCCCATCAAAGCACCACACACAGACATGGGGCGGCCTGTGTGTGAGTTATTTTCTACTCCAAAGCACGAACGCATCTCGGTTTCAGCGGAATCCGAGTTTGACACACTCAACTCAGGCCTAGCCGCCGTGCCTTAGGGCTCCCAAACATAAGAAATCCCTGTCCATTTGAAATGTTATCTGTTTGACTGCACTGCTACAGTACTGCTTGGTCACCTCTTTCACTTGGTCCATGGGAGTTATGAGGGGACACTTGACAATATCCACCTCTTCATGCGTTGGCGAGGCTAGCTGCTTGGCGTGATACTTTGTCACAAAAAAAAAACAACCCAAAAAGGTCTTTGCAGTACAGCTTGTCTGTTAGACTAAATGCATTTGTATTTGATTCTATTATTAGCATTTCTTCCCTTTAATCATTAAATGACTAAAGTCCTGCCTAAAAAGTGGCTCACGCCATCTAAGTAGGAGAAGAGTGTCCACACATTTAAAGCCGGCTGGACCATGTGGTGTGTGTGGCGGCAGACTACTTATTAACGATGTTCAGCAGAAAGCTTAATGGCTTGTTGCAAGTGTCCTTGCTTGACTCAGCTTGCTTAAGTGCCCGTGTTTAATTTTTCATGTTGCATCCACTTGTTTGGGATGTACAGAAGGCTCCATCACTAACATCTATTTGTTTTCATCACCGCTCAAATCCTTCTTTTCATTTGCGCAGTTTTTTCCTCAGTTGATTGACGCCTCATTGACGATGTCTACTGCTAAAAAAGTAATGAGTGGCCATGATATATTCATGCATGGAAAAACAACTTTGGTCATGACTTATTAATGTGTGTGACATCAAGTATGTGACATGTGGGAACAAGATCAGTATGGCCTTACTTGTCCTTTAGTTACAACACCTTGTGCATGACAGGATGTATAATGTAGTAATGTAGCTAATGGTGGTAGGCTGTTGTATAAACGATCTTACATTTTACATTTATGTTAAAAAACATCACTGTACATGCTTTTGCCTGCTACAGCTGTGGTATACAAGAATGCAGTCAGTTGGTACCTGTGATGCCACAGTGATAAATGTGGATAAAAGCAGCGCTCTGCCTCATCGAGAACAGAGAATAGTATTTAAGGACACTTTTTCCTGGTATCTTTTCAACATTTTCCTGCAAGTTTTGCATTCCTTGGTCTAAATAGCTTTGCAAGTGTGCATTCTTTCAGAGGAATGCAAAGGTGAGCCAGGTGATCAGGAGATGTGAATACCTTGCAGATGTATGGTGCATTTCTGTATGTCAACGCTGCCTGTGTATACATATAATGTAGTATTTGAGAGGTGACTAATCAGCTCTGATCTAACTCCGGTACAGCTGTGGATTTCACCACGAGCAGAGAGCTGAACTGACTCGTATTAGGGCACACACAAAACTCCAACGCCAACATTCTTATTAAAAATAAATGACTGTCTACTCTGCAAGCACTCCTGCAAGGCTCCTACAAGTGTGTGTATGCACATAGCATTCTTTAATTTTTAAGGTGTTGAACTTTTCCAAGTTCTGATTTAGGGAAACAGTTCTGATTAATTGATTGCGCTGTAAATACGAAGAAAATAATGTGGGCGACCAGTGCTGCGTGAACAGAGGTGCTCCTTAAAGAGGTCAGACAAACAGACGCAGGAATGCAGACACTGACAATGAGCGAGAGCTTCAGCAGATTGCATAGTCTGGGTTTAAGGTCAGAAGCAGCAAAGGGTGATCATTAAACATGTATTGTTCAGAGCACACAGACAAACCAACACGGCAGTGGGTCGTGCCACTAGACACTAGACTGAGTTTTCATTATTTGCTTGTGTTTTTATTGTTATAGTCGTTGCTTTGTTTTTAGTGAGGTGCAACTAATGACAACTCATATCACAATCTGTCTTGATGCAATAAAGCATCCATTTTTTAATTTCTTTTGGCTGATGTTGCAGTAAGGTGCAATAATATTATTCAACTAAAATCAATTTATTTTAACAACAGAGTCTGAGGGACACTTTCAGAGGAGAAAGCCAATAAACCACATTATAGTCCAGAGAGACCTCAGTGTTTGGATGGATGCTACAGAGGTGAATTTTCTGACGAATGTGCTTGCGATCATCACATATTCCAACCTGTTTTATTCGCAAGCTTCCTAATAAACACTACAACATAATCAAAATATAATAAACAGCATAGTATACATACCAGCTGTTGTAGTGACAAGAGGAATAACTTCAAGCATTTTATTGTGTTGCTGTAACAAACATTTCTCTGTTTAGTTTAATTATCCAAAGATATTATGTAAGAAATGCCTTCTGCTGTTATATTTCATTGTACCAACTTGCCTAAATATGAATAATGCTAATGTGCCTATATAAATCTATATAGTTGTGTTCCAATTAGGTATGCATCTGACCTGTCCTACTCATTTTATCTATTGATTTATTTGCCTTTCTTTCCTTCTGCGCTGTAGGCCTGCACCCGTCTGCCAGAGTCATTGTTGCTGGGAGACTAAACCTCTGGGCCTCAGCAGCGGTGGGCAAGTGCTTTTTCAGTTTTCACAGTTTACTGTATTATTATTGGTGAATAAACTCACAAAAGATTTTGTACATCACTGAACTTTATACTCCAAGCATACAGCAGGCGGATGGAGGAGCTGTGGGAGCGGACATTGTAGTTTAGTGGTATGTATGTTCCAAAACAGTCAAATGAGACAAAGGCAAAAATGGTGAATGTTTCTCCAGGTCAGATCAGTCACAAAATGCCCCTCACTTCTAGACAGGTTGAAATATTTAATCTGTGATGTAGAATTAATCTGTCTCTCTGTTAAATGCGTTTTTGTTTTGCCAAATTGCTAAACATCTTGAACCCAGTCCATGCTCCAGTTCGGAGTCCTCTCTGGTCTGAATATTTTGCCATTGTAGGCCTCAAAGCAGCGTTGGTGACACATACTTTGCAATACAGCCTTTGAGTCAGAATTTGACTGCCCACAGCAAGAGGCTTTTATCTTGTTTAAGCAGAAGAAAGTGTAATTAAAGGAAAGAAAGAAATAGACTATAATACCTAACTCAAGACTACCTTGAGCAAGGTATTCTGTTAGGGCACAAACTAAGCCTCAGCCTCACCAGTTTGTTCCATGAATGTAATTACTTTACTTCTAGACTCATATTGTCTTTAACGCATTTAGAGAAAGCATGTTCCTCGAGCAAAAGCTCCTACCCATCATTCTTTATTGTGTTTCCTGACTGCTCCTCGTTCTTCTTATCAACAGAAGAACGACTGGGAGCCTATCCCGAGGCAGGGCTCACTCAGAGCGATGAGACTTGTTTTTCATACTACGCTAACCAGTAAACAAAATCAAACATTTATGAGAGTTTTATGCAAGGCATCAGAGGGACCCCTGTTTTTGGCTGGACTGGGGATATAATTTGCCTCCCCTTACCCGATCTGTCCTCCTGCTGCTCTGGGCCCAGGCTAAAAGTGATGGTGCCTTGTTAGCTCGCTGTGAGGGCAGTCAGCAGGTCATCATGGCTGACAACTTACCTTTGAACTTGTATTCCCTCTCTCTGTCTCTCCCTCGCTCTCTTTTCATTTTGCCTGCCTGCATACTGTACAACCACCTCAGTTTTTATTTTTCATCATCTGGTTTCTCCACTCATCTTTCCTCTGAGGCGGTTACGGGCGCTTATCAAAAGGCAGACATCATTCATAACTGTGCTATTAAAGTCTCTCCTCCAACTTCCACCATGTTTGCATGTAACAGAACAGAAACGATCTGCCCGACAGTCATAAACCGCATAATTTAGCTACTTAACTCCATCACTGATATCAGCAACCTCCGTGGAGTGGCTGAGGAGACTTTCTGGTTTTTTGGCACAGCTCCTCTGAGTCCAACCAGCTCCAATCCACCTCCCTCTGTTGGGCCAAAGTTGATACAGAGCCATCAATTCCATTAAGCACTGGCCTGATACATGAAACTAAAGCTCCCCTTTAGAACAGGTCTCTGAACCCGATAAGAGTTGGCAAGGAAATAGACTGAGTTGTAATTCATGATGTGTCACTGTCTCAAAGTTTCCCTGCCCACCTTCTCCCCATAGATAACTCCAGACAGTTCTACTTTGTGACTTAATTACAGACTGTGGTAAGTCTGAGATAAAGTCATCTTTTACAGAGGGATTTAGTTTGCCCCAGACTTAAAGCACAAAAATAGGTCTGAGCAAATATTGAACGTACCTATTGATTTCTCCAATTGTGGTAATAAAAAATACACAAGCATCCCTGTTATTTCCTTTATGATTTTCTGGGTTTCACATCCACTAACCCGATTGGGAATGTGACTTATTTTCTCACAATGTCACGCCGGGTTGAGTCCGTGTCTTAATTAGTGTCTATTTTTGTGAAGAGGAACATATCCAGTCCTTTCAAAGATTCCAAAGAGCCTCTTTGCCAACATGTGGATGCCCTCCTGCCAGCACACTGGCATATAATCATGCATGGCCTTGTTCTGTGGGAGTTCAAAAGATGTTTTACATTGCAGCAGATGTGGTACACCTTATAATACTGGCAGGGAATGACCCACTGCCAGTTGGCCAACTCAGTCTAATTAAATATAGATTCAGAAACCATTAGAGGTTCTACAGTAATGAAAATAATAATGATAATAACAGTAATAATAATACCTGTTGTATAAGGGTCCATTGGTGGTAATGATAATACTAATGTACTGATGTTTAGCAGGTATAATACTACTTCACCATTCTAATCTAAAAAGTAAGCGCACTAACATTTTCTAATTAGCATAATAAGACATACATCTTAGAGAATTTAAAATTTTGACCTGGTGTTAGATAAAACATGACGGAGCCACTGAAGTATTTATAATTCATCCTCAAGGGGACATGAATGCCTCATCATGTCAAGGCATTAAAATGGCTGTCGAGAGTGTTCACCCCAACCCCGGAAATCAGAGGTTCATTAAGTTCATCAGGGTACCATTCATATTTGTACCAAATTTGTTAGCAGTCCATCCCAACTAGAAATAACGTCAACCTCATGGTGACACCAGCTGAGAAGTCAGGGAACCATTAACAACTGTAAGATGTATTGTCTTGAGACTGTGAATGACTGTACACAGTTTTATGGCAATCCATCCAGTAGCTGATTAGATAGTCTCGACTAAACGGACCAGCCGAGTCACGGCACGAGTGGAGCTACAAATCAGCCCAACAAAACACAGTGACATGCTGAGGTAAGTGAAACACAAAGTACCAAAACCTGGATCAACAGCAAATCGAGTGGATGTCTTTGGAACAAAAACCTCTTTCTTAACTGATCCTTGTTTTATAAAGGTGGATAAAGGAATCATTTCAGTCAGGGTCGACTTAAAATGGTCTTCTTCTGCTAAATTGAAAAAGTTCTAGTTGAGCCCCACGGAAGAACATCTAAGTCTCAAGTTCCCCAAATTGTTCTCACTAAAATCACACTGCTGCATGAATGGCATATTTTAGACTGTAAAGCACCTCACTTTGTAATATCCAAGATTTCCAGTTATCCACCAGCAGGTCTCTAAGCAGTCATACAGCAGCAATGAATGCCAAGGGATCAGGGGGAATAACATTAGACTCCAAATACATGTACCACCTGAAATTCTTCTCTCTGTGTTCTTTACCACATGTATGCCAAAGAACAACTTCCTTTTACTTCCTTCCTTTCAAAGTAACTGGTGAAATATATCTGTAAGATAGATTCAATAAAAAACACACACTTCAGGAGGTTGATAATACTGAAACAAGCACATGAAATTGCAAGAGTCTGACAAACAGAACTACCCCTCTATTCAATGTTTCTCATTTTCTTATGGGAAGGCTTCAGTCCAAAGAAATGATAATTGTCTGCCTGAATACACTGGGAGCTTAAAACGTTGGAGTGGAAATGTTGTGTTTGTGTGATATTATGTTTCAAGGTTTGCAGGCAGTCTCTAGATGCATTCAGACAGAAAAAAAGAGGCTTGGAGCTGGATGTGGAACACAGTGTTCCCAGCACACGCTACAGAAGCGTATTTGATATTCTAGTTGTTTGAGCTTGTGTACAGATTGGTCTGTTGGACAGACAAAATGTGTTATTGCAGAATTTGAATTTAGAGAGATGTCAGGCTTTTACAACTTCAACATCTACTTCAAAATTGATTTTTTTTTTACTCTGAGTGCATATGTAAACAAACTCAGGTTTAAGTGTTATTTCCTCATTTTCACCATTAGATATTTGCTTGCATTTTTCCTGAAAAGTTTATTAAAAGCTCAGGTCTGACTCTTATGTTCTGGCAAGTAACCAAATCAAAATACAAAAAAGCAAATGCAGACACAAGTGTCTGTTTCCAGTGGCTCATTATTTCAATAATTATGTCAGTAAACAAATTCATGGTTGCATGAGAATGGACAGCAAATAAACAGTGTCCAAGTTCTCCGAATGTTGTCCCTCAGCAGCATCATCTTGCAGTTTGAGTGCTGGGTCAGACACACATTCCCAGCCCCTTTTTGCAGATGGTGATTAAATCTTTAATTGTCAAGGGGAGGCGGGACTGCGGAGCAGGGAGAGGAAAAACTGGCAAACAGATTTTTAATTATGGCCCACTAAATTAAGATACCCAGATTCGGTCCCATATCTCTGGCTGATCTATTCCTCTTGCCCCCACTCTCTCCCTCTCCCTCTCTCTCTCTCTCTCTCTCTCCACTCCAGTGCCCCATGGCTCTGATTGTATTACTCATTCAGAGAGATCATCCGTCATTTCCAGTCGCCGTACAACATGGCTGCATATCATAACGGCCCAGGAAAGAGAGAGGGAAGGGACGGAGAGATAAAGAGTAGGGGGAAATTGGAAATGGCCAAGAAAGAGCAAAAATGTAATTCCTATCTGAGGATTCTTCCACTGTTGCATCCTTTCGAAAAGTCTCAGTCAGATGAGGAGATTCTTTTAAGACCAGCAAAATAATTAACGTTTTCTTTAGAAAGATGATTAAAAGCTAGTTAAAGCTGCATACGCTACGCACATAGGATGTTTGTTAAAATAAGTCTAATTAAATGTTGAGCAAATCACTTATTATCACTTGTCATGGCAAAAAAAGAGTCATTCTAATACCGTGCACACTGACTTCACATGTTATACAGTCCATAAGCAGAAGTTGAGATTCTGGGATGTGGTGAATATTGTGTGTGAAAAAACACGTGAACATCCATCATGTCTCACTCAGCCCCACAGGTTGGATATAATTACTGGATATGATACTACTCTCAACATGTCTACATGCAATTGCCCCCACAAGACATTAATATTATGCTCAGAAAATGTTCTCCACGTCCATCTGTGCGCGTGTGTGTGCGAGTTTGGACACCAAATCTGGATGAGAACACAGAGTTTCAACATGCGACAGAAGCGTCCATCAGGCATGCATACATTTTCATCTTTATTTGCTGTCTCGACTGCATGAGGCCAGGCCACATCAGTCAAGATCAGAGCAGTCACTGTAATCCTGCACACTCACAAAGACAGCAAGCTGAATGGACGTCATAGCAGTGGTGCAGCAATGGAATTGACATCGTGTGTAGGGTTGTGAAAATGAGGGTGCCAAATAATATGACTTATATGACATTTTAATGGCCATGGTTGTTCCTCCATCTTGACTTTTTCTTCATATATATATATATACATACATACATACATACATACATGCATATATATATATTTATATATATATATGCATGTATGTATGTATGTATGTATGTATGGGCTGAATGGTATAATTTTATCTATTCTATTCAATTAGTCTAATAAATATTTTCATGCTTTATCATACATTCATTTTACATAAACAGGGAAAATACCAAGTATCTACTGATTCAACAGTCCTTTTCAGTATAAGAAGTGATACATGTTTTTTTAGTGGCATAAGCATTTATAATAATAATAAGTAATAAAGAAAAGAAGAAGTAATTTTTAAAAAACTAAAATGTATATAATTCATTGTGTTTTTATGAGGACAAGTAACAATGAGCAACAATGAACAGCACATCTGCTCCAGCGCTTTAATTTTCTGATTGGACAATGAAAAGTCGTGCCAACACTACTAAGACAAAAAAAAACCTAAATCCACCATTTGGTAGCTGCCAGGGAGAGTGAACCTTGGCAAGAGGAGTGAAATGTTGTTTTAAACAGGCAGAGTGAGGACAGCCTGCCCAGGAGTTTGGGTCATCAGCGTGGTCATTAACCAGACTGTAATGGGCCATGAGAGAGGCTGTTCTGCTCTGGCGCCGGGCCGGCCGACCTGTGGATCACACCAACATTATCAGCCGACGGATCACACCATTATGCCCTTGATGGAGGGGAACTCTGGATGTGTCTGGAGCGGACAGAAAATGAGCGTAGTATGCCGCAAACCTGCAGACACGCCACAAGCAGGTGTGGGAGCACACACTTATGCAGTCACATATATTCCTATTCAGGAAACATTTCGTTAAATGTATCCGGATCACACAGCTGAGCTCACATCCAGAAATTCAGAGAAAACTTTTTTTTTTTTATTCTTTTTTGTTTTATGTAGAGGTGATGGCATCTGGCACTGGCCCTGGTCTCCTTTTAAGTCATGCTGCTTTGTACGGCACCTGTAATCTTCAATGAATTCATTTCCTCTTCTTTTTTTTTTTTTTTTTTTTTTTTTGGTGTTATTATATTTCATCCAGGAAAGCTAAAGGTCGCGGGTATCTGCATGCAGCGAGGAAAGCTGAGCGTGAGGGATCGCGGAGGAGGACGAAAATGAGAGGATGACAGAAATGCATTCACCACTACAAATGCTAATCACAGTAAATGTCAACCCACTCACTCCTGCCACTCCTACCATATTTATTTCATTTCCTGCCAATCTATCTTACAGAGACTCGTCTGTCCGGGTGACTTCCTGACAAAATGAGATGTGTTTCTTTTTGTCTGGATGCCTAATGAGGTGGTTTTCATATAAAAGTTTAGAATATAAAAAGAGAAATTTGAGGTTACAAGATTGTCTTGGGAAAAGAAATAAAGCAGCAACTCTGATCCGTGGTAGTTTCATATTGCAGCATTCTCCATGTGCTCATTATTTCTTTATCCTATCCACCCTATGTTAGATATCTACTGAAATACTGTGTCCTAAGACAGAACATATGTAGGATGTTACGTTTTATATGAATCAAATGAATGCTGAGCACTCTCTTCGATGATATCCATACAGGAGAAACAAAAAGTGATGTTTTTTGGAGACACAGTGCGGAAAAAAAATCTCCATCCAAAAAAACTTCAACAAAACCCCCCACATCTCTTGAAGATGGCGCTTGTCCATTGGTCCAAGTTTTTGATGGCCAAGCATGTAGCCAGCAGACATAGCAACACTCATTAATCTTAGAGTGACTTTCCTAGTGGGAGTTGGGGAATTGCAGCCTGTTATGTCTCTCTCCACATCTACCGAGTGCTCAGTCCCGCTGCCAGCAGTGGTCCGAAGAAGCAAAGAGGAGGCCGGTCTCGATGGAGGGGGGTGTGGGCAGCATAAGCCCACAGCAGCTCTAGGACAACACTCACGCAGGCACGGCAGTTGGCCAGACAAACTGTGCAGAGAGTCAAACTCACTCAGCTCGCTGGTGGAGTTCACTGATTTTCGAAGCTTGTGTGAGAGAGACGCCGCATTCGGTGTGGCGCTGGTGTGCGCGGAGGGGGGCGGAATTCAGAGTATCAAAAGATCGGTCGGGGGTTATTTCTTCTCGTTTCAACCTGTCCTCCCTCATGCAGTCTGCTTCATCTGTTGTCCTCTGTGCTCCTTATTAGGGCCGTCATGGAGCGCGCACAAAATGCTTCATTCGCCAGCCAACCAATCAGAGCAGGAGGCCTGGACATGCCACTAATTGTGGTCAGCTGGCCAGGTCTTCAGCGGGTTGCCGACAGAAATTGTGTCAGAAAGGTAAAATTCTCAAGCCGCAAGAAACGCCTCCGACTAAGACCTTCAAACACAAGACAGCATGAAAATCAAATTAATATGCAGGGTCCACAAAACCACCCAATAGACGGGAATCTTCACTATGTGGTTAGTTCTACTTGTGCTTAGAAAATAACTTCCAATGTATAGCCTATTTCCAAGCTTCCCATTTATCTTAAATGCATTATATTTTACATATATAACCATAATGGACGCAACATTTGATTTATTTCAATTTATTCTAAAATTAAATTAACTTAAGATAAAATATAATAAACTGTCCACATTCATTTTATACCGAAGACCTAAATTCATCATGCATGCCTTTTTAGTATTCAGTCACAGTGATTGATTTGTATGTCAGCAGTGGAGACATACAGAGGTGAAACGGTCTTTTTCCAGTGCGGTCCAACCATGCCCTTGTATTCTGACCTTTTGTCCAGTCCATCAATTACCTCCGTGTTTTTAAACTCATTTATACTGAACTAGAAAGGACACGCTGTAGCTCAGTGCATGCACACATAAACACACGTTGTTGCATGCAGGTACAGTACTGCATGCGCGCGGCACCTATTCACATTCTTACGCGGGATGATTAATGATGCGGCCTGAGTGGGTTCACTCCTCTAAAGGCTGCTGTTCGGGCCAGGACTGATTTCCCCCGTGTGACTCGGGGTGCTTTTCATGCACGGGTGCAAACGCACTCACTCATTCACGTGGATACATGTAAGGATGGACGTCTGCAAAAGTGGCCACGTTGTGCTTGAAATGTTCCACTTACTCTAGCGTTAAACACGGTAGAATAACTTGAACTCTGATTTTAACATTATTTGACATCGGGGAGCAACAAGTTACATTTAAAGAGGTTATCTGACAGACCAATCTGTCCTATTCTTCAAATTTTAATCGATGTAATAATATAATGCGCCATTACACAGAAAAGACATTTGTCTTACGCATGGATTGGCAACATTCAACATGCACACACATCTTTTACCCCGCTGAAACGAATGCACAGTACAGTAACTATATCTACTGTAATTACAGCAACACTTGAGGCTTTCTTGCCAAGAGTTGAATGAGAAAATCATGATATCGATCCTCTCATCGCGACCGTATGCTAATGATGAACTACAGCCAGCAGCCGATTAGTTTAGCTTAGCATAAAGCTGAAGACCGAGAGGAACAGCTAGCCTGGCTTTGTCCGTTGTGACTTCCCAGAGTCCAAGAAACAGCATGTAGACGTGTAAAACTTAATTAACTGTTAAGCTTAGGAGCTGACAGACATGTTTTGTTAACCTTTTGACAGAGCTAGACAAGCTGTTTCACAGTGCTTTCAGTCTTTATGCTAGTTAAGCTAACAGGCTGCTCGCTGTAGCCGTGTTTAGCACACAGAAACGAGAAGGGCGTCAGTCTTCTCATCTAACCCAAGAAAATTGTACTATTCTCAAAATGACCACAGTTTCTTTGTAGGGAATAAAAAGAAAAGTGTGTCTTACAAAACAATCATTTATCCAGATGTCCAGTGTGACAGTACGACAGCATCGTTTTGCCATCTCCAGAATGTCTGCATGGCTCAGCAGAGCATCATTACTGCGAAAAGTGAAAAACATCTATACTGCTAATCAACAGACTGGTGCCGGCAAATGATAATATAAGAACTGCTGCACAATAGATCATGTCATTTATGCAGCACTGAGTCAAAAAAAATACAGCGAGCTAAGGTCAGCTGTGCAACCCCAACATGATATTTCACACCCCTGCTTACAAAATGAGCTTTCCCTCTGAATATTCACACCACTCAGCTCCATCAGAAGCTCACTATTATCAAGTAAACAGTTTCCTCAGGAAGGACTTCCAGCTATGGAATTAACTTGCCTGTTGATGCATCACTTTGACCCCTGGCAGCGAGGGCGAGCGTGATTTGTGTCTAATGTGTAAGGCCATCGCTCATGTGCTGTACTACAAAACATGACAATGAATCGCTAAATTAATACCGCTTATTGTTCGTGTAAATTTAGATATAGAGGAATTGATGGCAGCTTGCCATGACATACCCACAGTCTATGGGCAAACCCGCAGAAAGTCTCATTGAGAAAGCCATTAACCGAGCTATGATGCTTGTCACCCCGCATTTGATCAATGCTCGGATTTTAAAGCCTCTTTTAAAATGTCACATCTACTTAATATCACATTATTCACCAGATAGAGTCCAGGCCTTTAAGGTGTTTCATGCCTTCAAAAGCGGAGAAAATTCTCCCTCTCATGAAAAATATGCAGGCAAATGTCACCTGAATGGTAATTTGTATATTGAACATCAAGGACTTCATTCCATTTCAAAGTCCTTTTCATATGCTGTAAGAATAGAGGTAAATGTATGTTATTTGCCTTGAAGTTTTTATTCAGGAAAATTACGAATAGAAAATATTAAGAGCCCTCTGTCAGTCAGCCTAAACTGTGTGCCAAAACATAAAAAACAACATACAGTATTATGACAAAAAGCACATAAACATAACACTGAGTCCCCATTTGCTGCTGTCGTTACATTCTCCTCCGAGTACATGAAAGTAGACGGCTTAACACTAGAGGGCTCACATGCATTGCCGTGCACAGAAGTAGAGCACCTTTGTTCAAGTGTTGAGGGGGTTGTTAGAAATCTCCTGCAATCACACAGACGACTGTCCATTGTATTATTGATTGTGCTTTATTGTGCTGAAACATCCCTTTTTATAGCCTCTGACAAAAATCTACCGAGGAGATGGAAAGTAACATCTGAATTCATAAGCAACACTGCATCGTGTCTCATGACACCAGAGTGCAAACTGAGGACAGCATGAACTGAGGCGGAGGATTTTTCTGAAATTCAGATGAATATAGGAGGAGGCGGGGAGGGGGGAGGAGGGGTGAAAAAAGAGGGAGAGGAGGATTTTGTGTTTGTGTATCCGTGGTTGCATGGGAGTGAGAGAAGAGGAGCGCCGACGTGTGTCTGCACGCGTGCGTGCATTTCCCGTGTTTCCCGATGTCCAAGTCTTGTAAAGTTTGTGTTTTCGCGTGCACGCTCTATCACACCGTCGAGTCAATCCCACACGGTAGCGGTGCATGTGTAAGCCTTTGCAAACTGAGCAGCTGGTCTCCCCTGTGGGAGTCATTAGCAGTGAAGCTCATCCTTTTGTCACACACTCCAGTGTCTGTCCCTCACCTCTCAGCCCAACCTTGGGGCCCATCATGTTCCCCCTGCACACCTGGCTTTGCTTCCTTCTTCTCCCTGACTTCAAGGCTCCTCTGGCTGGCTGCTCCCATAGAAACTGAGCTAGATAAATAGAAAAGAGGGGGGAGAGGGGTGGATGAGCACGAAAGAGACAGGGTGGAAGAAAAGGAACACAGGAAAGGGGTGGAGGGAGCGAATGAGGTCTGTCAGCTCTCCACAACCTATTATCAGAGTCCTGGAGGATGCTCCTGCCCCCCATACGTACCTCGCCTTGTACAGTTAGAGACAAAAAGAGAGCTCACTCTCACTTTCTTTCTGTGCACCAGTTCCCATGTTATTTCCCCCAAATCCCATGCATCCGTCCGTCCAGCCCAACTGCCTGCTTGTCTGCCTCTGCTCGCTGCCTCTCCGGAGTCATGCCACAGGGAGAGTCGGTTATATGAAAGCCTCCTCTTCTCCCCTAATCTCAGCGTGGCAGAGAGGCTAGAACTGGCTCCGCTTCAGATACACAGACCCCCACTCGCTTGCCTCTGCCCAGAAAAAAAAAAAAATCTCTACTCATAGTCACCACTGACAGTATGCCAACACACGGTCCACACCAGCCCAACAAGCCCCGACACTTGTCTGCTTTATGGCTCAGCTCTGACCCTACTCAACCTTGTGTGCACTTATTAAGATGCGAATTCAAATCGTTTGTCTGGCTTCCTTTCAGCGTTTTTGAAATAGATATTTGAAAATGCATCATTGGGCTAAGATGTAGACTGAGGAGGAGATAGGGAGTAAGCAGGTGGCTGGATTTAGGGAAGATTGCTGTTCCAGGAATTCAATAGTTCTCCAGTGGACATGTCCCCTGCCTCTATATCAGAGAGAAAATGAAGTGCAATTGATCCCTGGGGTAGATAGTTTGAGGGAAAAAATACATCTTTCCTGTCAGGCAATGGACTTGGAAATGCTGTTGTCATGGCCCTGAATTGAGGAAAATTAACTTGATTTCTCGGCTTGACTGCCTGTCATATACTGTATCTACTGCGCTCACTTGGGATGGTTTAGGATACTTCCCATGAGGGCCGAGGCCATCCCTCACCAGATCCGAGCGGAGACAGCGCAGATTGGGAGCGAACTCCCTTTATGGATTTTCGCTCCCAATAAAGTGGCTCATTCCCCACGAATGGCCATGACCCCAACACAATTAACCTGGCAATTTGTCACTTTCAAGGGCATCCACTGGGAGTTTGGGGAAATTGGCCAACTCGTCATCATCCTTCACTCCCCGATCAGCTACGGAAGGGAGGAGGGATGATAGACGTGATTTACTGTAACGTATGCATGATCTCCCTCGTTCTCTTCATCCCTTCTTCTTACTCCATCAGCCAATCCTTAATCTTTCCACTTTAACCTCTCTCTTTGTTTTGCTTAGATATGTTTACTCATCACTCCACAGATGTTTGAAGGGTGTCAAGCCCCCCAGCCACAGCTTTTACTTAAGAACCACCCTATGCCCTCCTTTACTAGCGTGTTAATTACCACTGCTATGGCCGCATGTAGAGGCAAAGCAACGTGGGCCCTCTGTGGATGACTGGGTGGAAGTCATCTGGATGAATGAAAATACCATTGATTTCCTATGAAGGCACAGTGCCAGACCTCAGTGCACAGGCACACAGGGTAGATCAGGTGTTAATGAATATCAATGTTAATCTAATGAAGGAGCAGGGGGAAAAGAGGAGAAGAAAGGCGAGCCAGAAGCACACGCTGGAGAAAGATGAGCTTTAAAAAGTTACTTCAGTAGACAAAATGCTTTAAGTCCTTTGGAGAATTTACAGTTGCTACATAAAAAAATACGAAGCTTAAATAAACATAAATTAAAAACCTCCTACACTGAAAGGAACATTGTGTTGCTAATTTTCACAGCTCTAATAATAATCCATAGTTTTCCTTGGCAACTATTCCTCTTACTCAGACACGGGGGAGTTTTTTACTTTATCACGGCCATTCTTGTTTCGCCTTATCCCCCTCCAGTGGGGCGATTATCAAGGCGACAGCGTGAAGCCTGTCGTCTCGACGCACACCAGGTCAGAGCAGACTGTCCTCCCCTTGCTCCACAACCATTGTTAATTCTCTCCTATTTTACACCATCGATCTCCTGCCTCCCAGCCCAAACATCCAGGTCTTTGTGGACGTGTTAAGCTGCTCCACTGCTGGACTTTCTGCCCTCTCGTTTGCAAGCGCAATGTCGATCTTATACTCCCCATGAACTGCCAGCTGGGTATTAAAAAGAGAAGTAAGTTTGGAGGAATGGAAAAACATAAGAACATTAGTGTCATTTACAATTACTCTGTATTTATTTCTGGTTCACAGTTCCTCTGATTATAGTGCACTGCGTGATGTTTATGTGGTTTCATTACTTTACGAACGCTACAGTGCTAAATCCACCCTCAAATAACAAGACCACATGGATGTGACCATGTTTGTAAGATGACACTATTTATAGAAACAGTGTTTCTTCCACATTCTGACGAGTAAAGACACAGATGAAATCCAGCAAAGCCCCCTAAACCCTGGATCTAACTTTACAGTACTTTGCACTTTAAATGCACTCAATGAGTGTTCACGTCACATGCCACCCAATCATCATCCCATTCATGTTTTTATAGCAGATTTACTGTACATTTTTTGTTCACTTAAAAGCTTCTTGTGTTTTCTTGTAAACAAAGTTCTGTTTATATTCTGTGCTTATTGTATTGTTGAGGTCTGATAAACATATCAAATGCATTTCCTTTCCAGTGGGACATTGGTAGCACAGATTTTTAGAAGTTATCAGCAGCACAGCTACAAGAGTGTGTACTCTCATCTGCATGCACACACAAACAAAATGAGGAACCACTCATAAAAACATTGCTCCATAGTGCTAATAGTAATCAAAAACTCCACAGGGTACCTTTAATTTTGTTTCGGCTTCTTAAGTGGCTTCAATAACTCGACTGTGATTAGCCCTCCTTTTTGTGCTTGACTCCCCCCCCCACCCACCTCCACACAGGAGATGTGGTGGAAAACTCTGAAAACAAGTTATTGGACCTTGTCGTGAGTTTTCTTTTTTCTTTTTTTTTTCTTTTGTAAAGCTGCTGTTTTCAAGGTCGAGGATGGACCTTCAAGCTCGATATTCTTTATGCTCTTTTTATCCATTTTTAGCCAATTGACTGCAAACCAATAAACAGATAAAAACTAACACTGAAAAAAGCTCCTCTTTAACAGATAATAAAGGAGATAACTGAGTCTTTGTGGGAGTCAGTAACCCTGGAGAGTCATTCATCCCCCCACACGTCCCCTTCCTACCTGCTTATTTAGCATATAGCTGCAGTTGCAGCAGGGCGAGCAGAAAGACCCAGACATCCTTGTGCACAGTGCTGTCCTCTGGCTCCTCATGGGGGACAGCCAAGCACTTCAAGGTAGGTTGCAAGATGTCCTCTCTTCAGCATGTCCTGGCCTGCCCAGGGGTCCCCTCCTACTCACTTGCATCCACAGCACCGCCAAAGGGAGACGGCAGGGAGCCATACTTACAGCCTCATTTGGCTTCGCTCAGTGTAGAGGTACAGGGCTCAATGGCGAATAGACCTGGGCTGATCGCATCACAGCCTGAGACCGTAAAATAAACTCACTACAAGTGGAAAATTTGACCAGAAGTGTTGTTTTTTTCTAGATGGCTGTAAAAACAAAAGGCTGCTGCTCAAACAATGTAGCTGAGAATTTTTCGGCAACAAGACAATAGTACACGCAGTGCTAGAAGCTCTGTGAGAGTGCTTCTGATGCATGTGCAGGTTTAATGTTCATTACGTTAGTTTAGCATGTCAGCCTCTGGGAACCATGAATGTCTGTGTGAATGTTCACAGCAGTATATCAGATGTTGGCCTCGATCAAAGTGGTGGACCGACGAACTACGACTACTGAAACCTGCCATCACCACCAGTTTAATTGACTGAACCCCACATCCTATACATAAAAGATCAAGGTGAGTTGCCCCATCATGATGGAAAATGTTCAGTTGGGAATCTTTGCAGTTTATCCATAAGACCAATCTAACAAAATGCTCTCCGTTTCAAAGCGACTCAAATAATCAAAATGCAGAGCACACATCTGCTGCTAAAAGAAGGTTGCTGGTCACTCTGTGGAGGGCAGACGCTGTGCTATCAAGAGCACTAAAACCAGATTAGAATTCCTCAAAGATATTACTTCGACTCATAACAGACTGTAATTAAGTTGGTGCAACTTCTTCTGAAATCGTGGGGTAAAGAATGTTAGTTTAGAGATCAGCCCCGGCTGTGTGGGAGACAAGAGGTCAGGCCTCGCCGAGCTGATTAAAGGACGGGGTTAACAAGTCAATCTGTTATTCTGAAAGGCTCCACGGGATTGTTTGTTCGCAGAGATGGGAGTTGAGAAAGAAAATAAGCTGCTCTTGCATCCTGACATGCTGCTTTTCTGATATATCAGCCTTAAATCCTTCATAGTACTGTAGGACATTTACCAGCATCTCATTTATGGAGAGATTTTCTGTACTTTATCTTCCCAGAGTGTTGGCATTCAGCCACAGCAGGGATATTTCTTGTTTACTGTGTTATAAAAGGGCAGTAACAACAGGGACGCACATACAGTATATATTATATTTAGGACAGTAACAGTTTGCGCTGCAAATCTTCCTTCCTTCTCATTAAAGCTGGAAAATTCAGACTTGATGAACTTCAGCGAGGAGCTCCAGCTTGGCACATTACAGGTGACAGTTGAGCCCACCCTTGGAGCTTTCGTCTGCAAAGATTCAACCCATCCATCCATCTGTCCATCCTTCCCTCCCTCCCTCCCTCCCTCTGAACCGCTCTCCCCCTCTCACCACTACCGCTGCCACATTCCCCATACAGCCCTCGCCCATCTTTCACAGCTCGTGGAAACAGTTTGTGGGAAGAAAAAAAAAAAAGAAAAGAAAAGAAAAAAAATGTTGAATTTGACTCAGCCAAAAGCTCTCTGGCTGAGGGAGTCAATAATTCTATTTCTCTCCTCTTAGTGCGCCCAGACCACCCTCCACCCACACCCACTCCTCCACTCACCCCCCACCCTCACATGCCTGCATTATCCTAAGCCAAAGCATCCGAGGTGTGTAACGTAAGCCTCTGCAGTGCGCCTCATGTTTCATAAAGAGATAAGGGCCACTAAAAATACCCATCGTGTGTGGAGAGATAGCCCAGCATTAGGAGAGGTATCTACAGCGAGCAGCCAGCAAAGCACACTTTCCTTAAATTCCAGCCACAGACATCTAAGAAAAAGAAAGCAGGATCCCGTAGACCCAACCACAGATACTACTTTATACAGAGACAGATTGAAAATACTCTATTAAAACACCTCTCTCTATTAATCTGCCCTGGAAACCAGGAATAGAATAGAAAAAGGCCACAGAAAGATGTCCTTGTGAATCATACATTGCACAGATAAACATGTGAGAGGAAATCCAGAGACCAGATCCATTTAGATCATTTAGAACAGATAACGCAGGTTTCCTGTGGTAATCTGAAAATGAATATTGAGTTTGATCCCTGCACGTTTTCAAACCACAGGGCTCTCGACGTTATCTTAACCAGAGATTGATCCCTGTTTACGATTGATCCTTGACTACTCCAGCAGTTAAACTCATTATCACCTCTCATTACAAGTGCGAGTCTCATCAGGTAGTGGTGTACCACGTCCCGTCGTATGGAGCCTTCACACCTTACGCAGCTCTATGTAGGATCGCATTTTGAAGCCAAAGACGGAGAGCTATCATCAAGTTTCCTGCTGCTCCGACACGTCTTAGATCCTGTTGCTGAACAGAAGTCGTTCCTCTGTGGGAAGCCTGTCCCCCCTCTGCACACATGAGGCTGGGGCACAGCACGGTGAATCTGTTTGCACTGCTGTTTTTATCCATGCATACAGAGTACCAGGAATACAGCTGTGAGCACACACACTTCCAGACTAATTGGGGTGTACGTTGTGCGTCGTGTCTAACTTTTGGGGCAGCAGCTATTGTACTCACATAACCTTAAGTTACATTTAGCTTGTTAGAGAGAAACTGTGAGCGAAAGGGAGGCAGATCAGGAATGTTTTGGCTTTGAGCAAGTGTTTGTCTCCCTACCCATCTGTGTCCCCTCGCGCTATCCAGTGCTCAGTCTGTTCTCCACAGAGATTACATTTTTTTACTCAGACAGACAGATGGAATAAGACGAGAGAATGAGAGAAGGCAGCGTAAGAAAGAAAACGAGTGTCTTCTTTGGCGAGTGTCAGGAGAGCTCAAGACTACGAGAAGCGTTTATTTTGGCCAGGTGAGTCAAAAGACCAGACAGCAAGTTTTTCATTTATCTCCTCTTGGCCATTTTAGCCCTTATGTGGGCAAATTCAGACCACTAAATTAAAAACTCATCAGAGTCCCTGAAAGTGTCTTGACCCTCAGAATTATCAGCAGCAATCAATTATTCAGAGTCAAACAGCGAGTGCTGATTTAGCTGAAGAACTTTTACTGAGTAAAGATTCCTCTTCTCAGCAAAAAGTGTCTAATTTTTAGGTTGCTTGATGTCAAATATTTTTAATAGAGTTTGACAAAGTCATGGCTTGGAGCACCACTGTGAAATATTTAATATTAATTATTATTCAGTTCTCATTGTTCTTGGTCCTCTTCCACTTCTACTTGGTTTTTCACTCCCACATTTCCCTCTTCATCTTTCATTTCTACCCATTTCTGTTATTCTTCTTGCCCACCTCATTTTCTTCCATTTCCTTTTCCATTTTCTCCTTTTCTTCATTGTTCTCTTTGACTCCCCCTTCTCCTTTCACTTGTTGTTCTTTCTCTTTTTCCACTTATTCTTTTACCATTTTCTTTCCAACCTCCACTTTTTCTGCTTCCTCTCCTGCCACTTTGACTTCAACATCTTGTTTGTCTTCTACTCGAACACACTATTTTTTTTTTTCGTCTTCCTACCCTCAACTTCCTCTTTTCCATTTAGTCTCCCTTATTCCACTTCAATTCTTCCTACTGCAGTATCATTTGTATATTTGTATTATACGTATCTTTTATTTCATTCTCAATCACTTCTTCATCCTCTTCCAGTTCTACTTCATCTTTTTCCTGGTCATTTACTTTTCCACTTCTTGTTTATGCACTTCCATCTATTTTTACCTCATACTCTTCCTCTATTTCCTTTTTGACTTCTGCTCCTTCCTCCTCACCCTTACTAACTTTGCTTTCACTCCTCTTCCCCTTATTCCACTTTTCTTTGTCTTCCACTTCTACTGATCTTTTTTCTTTTTTCTCCACTCAATCTACTTCTTTCATTTTCTTTTCAACCTCTGCATCTTTTTCTACATTTTGACTGGTTGTCTCTCTTTCCTTTTGTTCTATTCCCTTTACCACTTGTTCTTCTTTTCCTTCTTCCATTTTCCCACTAACCATCTTTTTCTTATTATTATAATATTGAATGTGATTTATTTACTCGTTTATGGCCTTACCCTTTTTGACGAGCATCCAATTAAAAATAAATGGACATATTTGCCACTCTCTGATCCACTGCATTCTTGTGATGATATGATATGTTTTCCCATCACACTTTGCTTTTCCGGTTCTGCTTGCAAAGGAGCAGATTGATTACAAATTATACAGTTCTGGTACACACAATCAAGCCGCAGACTTCAGCTTGACAGGAAACAGATTACAGCTGTCGGAGCAAATGCTTGAACCATTCCCACTTCCCTCAGATCTTCTCCAGACCTTCACCATTTGGATTTCTATCAAGCCAAAGTGGGTGCCGAGTCATCGCTCGCTCCCCGTCTTAGCCGGGATATGGATGGAAAAAGATTACTGTGAATAGACTCACCCAGACTGCCCCACCAGTCCAGCATTTCATCTCTCAGCGTGATTAAATGGGAGACATTCACACCCGATTTGTTAATTCATCAAAACGGCACCTTGTGGGATACAGAGGTTGTATTAATCACATTTTGGGCAAAATCACGTTGGCTTGCATAAAGCTCAAACAGGCATGCATTACAGATTAGTCTTCTGGTGAAGGTGCCTCACCAGAGACTCATCACATTAATATATTACCCCAGTCACGAGGTCTGAGGTGTGGAAGAATGAGAGAAAGAGAGAGAGTGAGAGAGAGAGAGAGAGAGAGAGAGAGAGAGAGAGAGAGACTATGCATCTGTTGGTGCAGATGACAAGTTATAAAGTGAATACAGATGATAAACTTAGAATATCAACCAAAGATCTATGAAAGCCTTTTTGAGAAGCAAAACCAATTTGAGATACAATAAATGGAGTCAGAGATATGAAACCTGCTGATTTGTGAACTTTTCTCACAGCTCTGTACTCTTTGAAGAGATTGGCTGCAAGGAGTGAATTGTAATCACCTGCAAAAAAAAAAAGAAAGCTGCACCTTGCTTGTTAGGGACACTGTTTAAAGCTTGTGAAATTCCCACCGGAGGAGTGGACGTGGGGTTCTTTGGCCATCTTGTTTTTCTCCTCCTTTGTCGTCTAATTTGTCTCATAAGTACAAGGTTTTATAACAGTCATTAGAAGGTAAATCCCCTCGGCTCAACTTGCCACAGTAAAGCACTGGCATTCAGGGCTTGATAAATGGACACTCAACACTGGTTATTATGATGAATGGGAATTTCACACTGGTAACTGTGCCAGGTATGGGAGGGAAAAAAGAAAAAGAAAAAACAACACACGAAAGAAATTTCTCCCAAAAGCGCTGCCAATGGCAAATTGGAAACGGATGCCTATAGGGTCAGTTGACATTCACAGTATTGGCTTTTATTGGATTGCTGGACTTGCTTGAAGTCAGGCCAGCGTGTGGGGAGGTGCTTTGACAAAACATGATCCATTTCCAAAAAAAAAAAAAAACAAAAGTTTGAAAAAGAAGGCCAATACTTCTACGGCCTGTTGGGAGATGTGAGTCAATAAACAGATCAGCCGTTACCATGGTGAGCGCAGATTAGTGAGGGTCCGTGGTCATTTAGCCATCGGTACAGGTTGCTGGGCCTGTGCGCTGCATACATGAATGCAACCAACCAATACATGGCACAACTGTACTGTCGTTAGAGAAGCACATGAAAGAGGGAGAGAGAAAGGGGTATCGTTACAAACAGAACACTGGGTGTCTGATCAATGGATATCAAGGAAGGAGAAGAAATAGAGCGAGGGGGTGAGCCGAAGGGAGAGGAGAGATGCAAAGGCGGGGGAGGTACGGTATAGGGCAATTTAATCACAACCATCTCTGCTGGATAATAAGAGAGGAGCAAGAGAGTATAAATAGTGAGCGAGAGACTAATGGAACTCATTTTAGGAGAGTATTTAACCTATTTCAGAGAGAATCCAGGGTAATCAATTAAAAGTGCTTTTAGCCGAGGCCTCAACTTTAATTACTCTTCAAATGTGATTATTCTCTGACATGCTACCTTAGTCCTAGAAATAGATATAATATTCGCTACATTAAAATGTTGGCTCCTGTAGGCTGCAATCACAGAGAAAGACTCAGAAAAATGCTGTCAGGCTGTTTTTAGGCTCTGTGATCTTGTACAGCGCAAAGTCAGTCTATTAAATAAATGTCAAATTGCGACTACAGTTCTATGCTGAGGTCACTTAATAACAACTAAAGCATTCCTGAGACTCGTGACTGATTATCATCTATTGTTATATCCTGAGAAGCTATTCATGTGTCAAAAATCATCGCTTGTGTTTATGTGACCCACTCAAAACTAAATCAGATTTTTTAAAATCAATTATTATACGCAATCTGTAATAATACTAGAAGTTAATTAGGAAATTAGAGAGCAGAACCAATGAGTTTCACGGCGTTACCGCAGGGTCTCCAGATCAGGGGCGCTTCCTTCCTGTGAGGTCAGACGGAGATCCAGAGGAGAAGAGAGCGGTTCACGTCTCCTTTCCTAACATGTATTGACCTGCTTCCTACAGATAAATCCAATCCAACAAATGTTTTTGTAATACGGCCTCAGCCATTTGGGATCCGAAACATTTATTTCTTGTCACTCAAAGTAAATGGGAAAGAATAGTTGTCAAGGAAAGCTATGGGTCAACTGAAAGAAGCATTTTGTTCATTTATGGTTAATAATATCACCAGCTTATTATATTATCCAATTGCTTCTGTTGTGAGATTAAAAGAATAAACACATTTTAGTGTATTTTTAGACATACTAGTGGCATGACTGTAGAGATGTGTGCTGACTGAAACTGATCCAGGCTGAAATATCTCAAAACTACTAGATGGGTGTCAACAGCCAGCTGGAGATTAAGCTTATTGACTTTGGTGATGCTCTGACATTTCCTGTCCCACCATCAGCAGGTGTTTGTCTTTTAGTGAAATGTACCAGATGGATTACAATGAAATTTGGTGAAGACATTTATGTCCTCTTCAAAATGACTTGTAGTAACTTTGGTTCATGACAAGCAACAAACACTCTCATCAGACTCAGCTGCACTCAGCTGTGAACAAACAAAATATCTGTTTAACATGAGCATGTTACTATTTGTAGGAGGCTTGTGCTCCTAGTCCAGACTGACACTTGCTGGAATCAGCATTTCCTAAATCTCAGTAAAAAGTAAGGGGCGAACTAAACAGTAATGCTTAGAAAATGCTATACAAAAAAAAGCAAAACAAAAAATCTGCCTTAAATTCTTCTCTTGAGTGGCGCGTCTGACAGCTGACCTCTGGGTGCTGTGACAGCCTAAAATCCTTTCCCCTCACACTCGGTGGCAGAAGCCAGTTAAAACCTCCGATTGTTCAGTCAATATGTGCTTACGGTCCCCAGGACACTGACGAGGTCTGTTGCAGCCACGGCGCCAATCGAGTAGTAGGCCTGTTTGTTTGACAGTCAACCCAACACTAATCCACTGCTCGGCATCACTCTGAGAAGGGGAGAGGGACAGAGATGGCTGGAGGGCATACTCCTGAAAATATGCAAGTCTGCACTCACTTATAGTCCCAGTGAGACTGTGTTACTGTTCACAGATACACGTGTACCAGCATAGAAATGTGCACACTCAAACATCCGGACCCCCATACACAAACACGAGAACAACACATAATGTGTAAATATTAGAAAAAACATCATGTCCTGATGTCCAATTGGATGGATTTTAAAAAACAAACAGAACAGGAGCTTTGATTTTGAGTTGTTAGCTTTGTAAAGCTCCCTGTCATCTGTCACATCTGATAAGTGCTGGCACAGGAACGATGCTATGGGCTTTTCTGCATTTGACATCCTTCACACGAGCCCAGCAGAGAACATTTTTTCCATTCTTTCACAGAGCACATGAATGGAGGACGTGAGCGTCCACTGAAACGCAGGCACTGTTGCTGCCACTCAGCGAGAGAAGTGAGACTCAGTGGCACACAAGAATCTTCTGGAGTGCCAATTAGGAAGCTGAAAAGAGGTAAAAACAGATTCAAGTGAATGGGAATGCATCTTTGTTGACATCCACATTCGAATGTAAGAGGGGTTCTTGTCAAACAACTCTACGAGCTTTCATAAATAACATTAGTATATTCACTTTGCACTGTGCAATTTTCCTTTTAGCAGCTGGTGTCACACACACTGGTGATTCTGCACAGTTCAGTGCTAACAAGAAGGTTCAAACAGCTAAACAGATAAGACAATATTCCTTTTTCACAGCAGACATTTTGATTTGTCATGGTGACACATAGCACAAAATAGCACACAAAAGCACAGGTGAAACAACATCCACAAGAACCCTGTCCTAAAATTGAAGCGGGTAAACTGAGTCTTTTACAAAGCTAATGTTATTTTTTTAGACCTGCTGTGCACACCTTTTTGTGTTGACATTTGAAAAAAAAAGACTTCAATAAAAGGGCCTACTGGCAAAGGAAAGCAGACCTCTACATATGTCACATGGATAAATCTATTAATGCAAAGCAGCTGTACAGACAGGTGAGCGCAGCAGGAAAGTCTCAGTGTGGGAAACTTCAATGAGGGAAAAAAACGCGAGATGAAAAATGAGGAAGGGTATTAAGAGATAGAGACGAAGGAAAAAATCTACATGCCACATGTATCACCATGACAAAGTGTTCACCAATATTATCTTTAAGCACTGTGCAATACTGCCACTCCATTAATCTATTCTGTCTATGATATATAAAAGTGATTATGTTGGAATTATTTGTATTTATGCACTGCTATGATGACTGACTGTCCCTTTAGAATATAAGAAAAGATTTCTTTACAGATGAGCAACAAATTACAAAACATTTCTCGCTTGCACACCATTTTAAAGGAAGCATGATGGCAGCTATGAAACTCAAGCTGACACCTTCGTAACCTGAACAGTCGCTAATATTTCTTAATGTCTGCTGTGTCTGTAAATGGGCAGCTATTAGCTAAATCAACAAATAATGGTATGGTAACCTGTTTTCTTCTGGCCCCAAGTGGTCAAAAATGCAGTCATTGCTGGTTTTGAGCAGACATAGCAGGATAGTCAAGATCTTTTCATGAAGGTTTAGCTGCATCATGACACAATGACAATCAGACCATCTCTTTCATTTTAAAGTGGAACATTGACTATAAAAAATACCTTGACAAAACCCCTCTGAGAGACAAGTGAAACTGAAATGTTTTCAGCATATTTGAGCTTTTTTTTTTTTTTTTTACAATTTTTCACTGCACATTTTCTTTTGGAAGAAAACTGCAGTTGATGAATCTCTCAGAAATAAAGTAATTAAAAGTGAATCCATCAGTGACCACGAGTTGAAGCACCCTTCATGGTTCTATTGAGCCATTTTACTTTTATGAGTGGTTTATGTCCTTTTTATAACCCTCTGTTTTTTTCAGCTTTCAATCCCTCCAGCTTTGGGTTGACTAACTCCTCACTAACACTCCTCCTAAAACTGATTCAAGAGAACAACCATGGCTGCAGCCTCACAGCTCTCCACACCCTTCCCGCTGGATGAGCACTCTGTGACTTAGAGATGGCTCGACAGATGGATTATATCCCTGTTGTCGGTGCCTCGCTGCCGGCCATGGGGCAGAAGTGTTTGATAAAGGCATGTCAAAACAGTTGTACAGTTCTTGGACTAAGAAGTCCACACTGGTGGGGGGAGGAGGGCCAAGATCACGTCAGACCTCTACGCTGTCTCATGCATGGTGAAGGATTATGTGGTCACTCGAGGTGTTGAGAGAAAAGGGGTGCAGTGGGACAGTGCTTTTTGCATGCCTTGGATGTTTCGTTTTTTCATTCTTGGAAAGCACATTTCTGTTAGTTTGTTCGGAGCTCTGGAAAAACATGCTGACTAACTGTTCTCACGGCGACCTTGCATCCAGTTTGAGTGTGTGTTGTGTGTGTGTTGAGAGGGATGGTAATAAAGAAAGGTGGGGGCTTCTATAGACGCCGAGCAGCTTAAGTTTAATTGCTTGTGGTGGCAGTCAAAGTCAATATGCTGGTCAATGGCCCGTGCATCCCGCAGGTTCATTTCCCCATAATTACTCTACATGCGCCTGGCCAATGCATAAGTCTGTCATCATTAAAATAATAAGAATGGGTTGGGCAAGGGGGAGGGCAGGAAGAATGGAGGAACAAATGCAAAAGAAATGAATGAATCAATACTGCAGACAAGAGGAAGAGATGGCCTGGCACAGGAGAGGCGCAGAATTAAGTCTTGGGCAAGTCTGTGGTTTCTCCAGTGCATGCATAATCACATGCAAGCAATCAAACGCTCTCACACATGCGATCACATGTGCATGACGTAATCTGGTTTGTGCTTTAAAATGTAAAAGAAAAAAAGAAGTAATGTTAAGTAGAGGCTGAAATTCATCATTTAAACTTAAATGGAAGAGAGCAACCAACCCCCCTCCTCCCCCAAATAACTGACAGCTTTATAGATCTTCAGTGTCAGCTGTTAGTGGCTGTGTTTTATTTTTTAAAAATGCTCGTGGCAAAATTCAAATGCACAGACTAAGGGCCAACACAGTTATAATCACTGGAACCTTAGTACATCTGACTGCACATACCGTTTGACAAGGTCGTGATGAACATCGCAATATGAATAACAATTCACCAAATGAATTTTAATGCAACTGCCAAAAGCCTTTCTACCTCAAGCAACCTGAAAAAACTCTTTCTTTTGTGATAATGAAGAAATTTGATCAGATTTGCCTTTTCCATTCAGCCCCCTTAATTCAATTCATATTCTGGATCAAAACACTTGGACGGAAAGCCAGTTATTGACAGAAACGTAATAAGCATTCCCAAAGCAACATCTCAGCTCATTACAGCTCCCCTGAACCCGCTGGATTGCAGCGTAATGCGGAACAAATATGAGGCGTGTGTGTCTGCGCCTGTGCACGTCCACCGGCGCGAGGCGGTGTGTGTCCTCCGCAGCGTAGCCATGTGTTCTACAGTTGCTGAGTGTAATCCTCGGCCTTTACCAGCTGCCCACAGGTCTTTCAAAAACGTCTCGCTCGAATTAAAAACAGGTGGACACAGTTTGATTAGCTTGTTAAAACACACCTGCTACTGAAGGGTGAGGTGCTGCACACACAAACACACACACACATACAGACACACACACACACACACACACACACACACACACTGTACACACTGGCACAAAAAACTTATTGGGGCCTGTGGAGCAAAGATAATTATTATAGGAGGAAATATTAGCTGTGTTAAAGGGTTTTTACAGTAAAAAAACTGCAGTACTAAGCTCCCTAATGCTCATGGGTGAGAATTATATGACAAAACAGACAATATACAGTGGGCTCCACTAGCTCACAGTCATTGCTCCTGTGCTGTAAAGTATAATTATAGGTGGTCATTTTTGTTCAAGTTAGCTTTTGTTTTAAAATACGCTGGTCTTGTGCCCTTTTTAGTTCAGCTGTATCACTTTTATTTCCTGTCCCTAAGTATGAGCCGTCATTCTGCATCACTGCACAAAGAATTAAGGGGAAGAGATAAAACAAGTTACACTGATGGTCACCACACATTTTTGCAACATGATAAATGTGTTAATGTGAAAATGTGCAGCAGCACAGCATGGTGAATGAAAAACTTCAGGTTTCCACTCTTTGGACATGTTAACACTGTTTTTCTGAGCATTTGACGTTCTACCATAAATACTGTACATATCGCCTATTTATAATAGAGATAGCCTTTAGGCTTATTTTTGTTAACGCCAGTATTCTTTTCAACACCCGAGGCAGTTTTCTATGTACATTCATTGGTTTATAAAGTTGAATTCACTCCTATTTGAACTGTATTTCATAGGTCCCTCGCACAGTCCATATCAAACTGTGAGTTAGGAGACATAAGAAACTGAAAGTGCAGACTTTTGTCATCTAATGGATCGTAATCTGAACCGCAGACATCAGTCCTCACAATGGTGGCATTACAATACATTAATTAAACTAATAGATGGTCTAATGATTCAGCAAGTATCTCACAGTTTTATGGCGTGCTGTGATGTTCCTACTGGCTGCATTTAAAAGGCACCAGAGACATTCTCTGCAAAAGCATTTTATGGTATGCCAGCAGGTTAACAGCTATTTGAAAGCCCATTGAGTCATTGTTACATTTAAACGTTCTCAAACATGAAGCGTTTTATTCCTGTGTCAGCCTTTAATTCAGTGACCAGCATGTAAATGTCTGTATGTGTATGTGTGTGTGTGTGTGTGTGTATGTGTGTGCACGCAGGCACAGCTGAGCTTATACAGTATTGCAGAGTAATTCCCCACCATCACCAATGGGACAAGGGCAATTGAACCTTGGTACTTCATGTTTTAAATGCTCATTTATGCATCAAATGTACCTTTGGAAGATAATAAGACACCATAATAGATTTTTATGAAAATGCATTTCATGGGAGGGAGGCTGGTGCATGTAAACCCTCTTCCCTTCGCCTCGTCTCACCCTTCAGCAAATCCCTTTAAAGCAGCTACGCTCTGGGTCCATAAAACTTCTCCATATGAATATTTAACGTACAACTCATGTAATGCAAATTCTACTTTGTTTTATTTTTCCCTCTGCTCAGTCCATTATTTTGCCAAGTGCTGCGACAGATCTCGGCGAGGGCTGAGACTCACTGGAGGGTGTCCAGAGGCTTAACGCACACACACACGCACACACACACACTGTCATTACCCAGAGAGTCGACTTAAGTGTTCAAATATACAAGGGAGCAGATATAGATTTTATGCTTGAATTGGCTGGGTGTTAATGTGGGCCACATGTATTAATCATGTAAATGCTGTCTGGGTTGTGGGAATTTGAGATAAAGACTTCTTCTTATCTGTGTACAGATTCATCCAGGTCATAGGATATCTACAGGTAGAAAGCACACAGACTTTCAAGTTTTACCCTTGATGACATTTTACTACTGTGACTGCGCAGCATTCATCAGTTCAGGTGTTCATTTACGCCTCGACGTTTCAGAAAAATCATTAAGGTCACGTGGCCATATTGGAAGAGTCATCAGGGTCATCAGCTAGATGATGAGATCATTACCACTTCTTCTCTGGCTCTAGTATGAAACTAGAACCAGGGGACAATTAGCTTAGTATACAGCTAATCTCTGTCTAAAGTTAAAAAATCTATATTGTGTTTGTATAGTTTGCCATTAAAGCTGAACGCATACAGGTAGATAGAAAAAACACACAGACAGAAACATGTCTGACAACCATGGAAATTCTGAAAAGGTGTTCAGGAAAAACAGACAATAAATACTCTGTTATTTTGCATTTTGAGTTTATTCCTGTATTTGGTAATGTGTGTGTGTGTGTGTGTGCATTTTACCGCAGCATTTGTTTTATTGCATCCAAGTGTTGTCAAGTTGATGAAGATTTTTTTTTTTGTCTTTGTACACTATAGTTTTGTTTAATCTGTGCACAAATGGATAGTGTATGCAAAAACAAAAACCTTTTGGTTCTGTGGAGGATTTACACGTTGGAATTATTTTTCTTGGCAAACAGTGGTCAGTTACAGTAACTCCCTTGAACAGGTCACACCTATCTACATTATCCAAAAGACAAAAAACAATATAGCTAGCAGTAACAAGGGCCTAATTGGACAAACTAATTTGAGAAAAATGATGAAAAACTTCTTTTAAATAGATTGAAAAATCTATTTTTAAATAGATAAAGATGCAATATTGATTGTCTGTCTGATTACTTTTTCTTCTTCTTATTATTCTTTTTTTTTTTTTACAAATCGCAATTTACTGTTAGCATACCATCGGTAAAACTGTAATACTGTGTAACACTCATTTATTCTGGTAAATCTAAGACAAATTCTAATTTTCCACACTTGATCTCTAATTCTTACTTTCAGAGCCACCACCTTTTAATGACTCCCAGATTATTACCTGCTCTCCTTTAATGTTACGCTACACAACCAAGTAACCCTTCCCATAATCATTTCCAGTTAATCACATTAGACATGCAAATTAAACAATTTGCACACTTTGCTCCTACCATTTCTCACACTGCCTGATACACCTGATATTACATGGAATATTCTCAGGGAGAAACATGTATAAAAGGGTATGACTTTATTTTGCTCATTTAAATGCAACACCCACGAAGGGGATTTCCTTCAGAATCTACAATAATGCTTAAAATAAGGATGACGTTTGTCCCAAAACACACCAAAATACAATGTGCACATAAGTTGTTAATTTAAAATGTTAATTTTGGCACATTTCCCCCTGCAGTCATTAGGAATCTTTCTTTGACTAATCAACATCACTGACCAATCAATATCAACTGTTTCATAAAGGCCACTGCTGTTCTCATATTGACAAAACTGCCACTGGTTTGCATGTTTTCTCATTTTCTACAGTCCAGTTCCCCATTTCATTATCTGTGACTCAGAATGTGTGTGCTGCGAGCAGGTGAATGCAAACCGCAGAGCACACACATTTATATGCTGGTCTGCTATTATGGGCTTTGAAACAGCAGATGGGCAAAATGGTGGACCCAGGTCTGTCCAGGCCTCCAACCCTCCCCTCTCGCTCTGTGCCAGCGTTGGCTTGCCAGGCTAAGGGTGCCAGAGAGCTAGCCCCTCTCTCCCCCTTGAGGGGTGTCTCTGTGTGGGGTGGCGAGGGCTTGGCACAGCAATCTGTGGAGCATGGGTAGCGGAGGTCGGCGTGTGCGGTTAGTTCCCTGCGGCAAGTCAGTGCTATATCCAAACCTCTGCCTGCTCTGGCAGCAGAAAGAGGAGGCTAGAAACTACAAGCAGGAAAAATCAGTCAAAGAAAACAGAAATAACGAAAGGTAAACTGCTGTAACAAAACTGAGGATCTACAGCCGTGCTCTGAGGCAGCGTGCTCACGATAACAATTCTAACATGTGATGTTCAGCTGGTGTGTCCACATGGTAACATGTCCTAATAAAGCGTTACAGGAATGAGTCTATAACCTTAAAGATTTCATGGTTTGTTGTGCAATGCACAGTATATGAGTTAAATGAGTTAAATGACACTACAAGCGTCTGGAACATGAAATGTCATCACGGCAACCACAGTCAATCCTTACAGTCTCTGACCTGCGATGACTTTGTTGTTATCGCATTATTGTTACCTAACTATTATTACAGAAGTGCATCATTTCTGTTAGCTCAAAACACAAAGTACAGCTCAGGCTCATGGGGATGTCATTAATTTTGCAGGTAACGGATCATAAGTATAAGAAATGAATTGAATTGAATTGAATTGAAAAAATGTAAAGCCGTCAATAATGCTTGTGGTGGATGATTGAAGTTAGGTAGGTTCAGTCTCTGCAAACCACAAATGTGTACAAAGTTGAATTCCATCCAATAGATGTGGCTGATATTTTAGTATGAACCACAGAGACCGGCACTGCCAAGCTTGGAGCCACACCACTAACATGGATAACAGCCTGAACATGAACTGACGACTTCACACTCAGTAATTCATATTCAGTCTGCGCAAATTCTCATAGAAAAAGCATCAGTACCAGTGCCCAGTTGTAATGGTTAGTCAATTCTTCTTTATCCACGCATTTTCTGGAACAGACCACGTAGCATATCTCTCCCTCTCGCTTTCTTTGTTTCACCTGCTGACCCGCAAGGTCTTCCATGAGTCATTACCGTCAGAGAAATATTGTGAACGACCTTTGAGGCCAAAGTGCCAGCCATCTTTTTACAGAAACATTTGCTTGAATATTAGTATGCGTGTTTCTGCACCCTCCTATTTCCTGCTCTCTGCAGGCACCTGGCCCGCTGTATGATATTTGCAAGAAGGTGTGTGGATGTGTGTGTGTTTGACAAGGGTTGGGAGAGGGTTGATGTGGGAAGGAGCGGTGCTATGTCTGAAATTAGATCTACGCTAGTTAGCTATTCACTCCACAGCACTTTACAGCACCGGAATAAATGACATTTGAAAAGCACGTTGCAAAGTCATATTGCTGCTTGGCTCTCTGCCCATAATAATAAGCATCTTTTGTGATTTTAACAGGTCTGTTTTGATGTTGGCAAAGATTTCGCAACTCTCCTCTTGAAGTTCCCTTCAGCTGACCCGAATGCTGACTTTAATGAAAAAAACAAAAAAAAAAACATATCAAAAACATTTGTGCTCCATTCCAATTATTCGTAAAGCGAGTACAAAAAAGATGAATGCTATTTGAAGTATTTGAAGTCATTAGTGTAATGATTTAATTATTTATGAGTGCCTAGGCATAACTTAGTATGGGAAAAGCTTTCAAGATATTATTGAAATTAAATGCAAATGGTTTTTCCTCTCTGTGCTGGGAAACGCCTGAAAAATAGATTTTGAGTCAGCTCTTTCTGTCTCTATGATGGCAAGAGAATCTAAGCTTTGTGTACGTCTTCCATTGTCCTATTTTCGTCTCTTCAGTTTTTAGTTCTCCTCCCTCCTCTCTCGCTATCATCCCCGAGCCTGTCAGCGCTTTTCCCTGCCACTTCACTTACCCCCTACCACTGTGCGTATGTCTGTACATGCTGTGTCTATATATTCAAGATTAAACAAACACAATAAATAGAGCCGGTTGGACAGACATGAACCTCAGCACAGTGTCAGTGTCTGACAAATTACATACATTTAAATGCAGAGAGAGGGAGCGACTCCATTATGTCCTCATGATTTCCTCTGTCTCCAGCAGAGCCTTATCGCGTGGACAGACACTCTGTTCTCATGCATTTCTTTGATATCATTCGTTTTGTGCCGCTGCCAGGTACTTTTAGTCCCGGGATGACGGTGAACTTGCCAGTCAGCCTGTGTACACATGCTGATTCTTTGGTTTTCTGCCCGTTCACGATCGAACGTGGGGCATAATCCTCTGTGTGTTTCGCTCTGGGCTCAATCATCTGCAATGACAGAATTAGAAAGGAACATGGCATAGCACAGAGCCTGCGGGGCAGAACGGTAGCCTTGTAACTTTTTGTAGTACCTGTATGTGCTATTTTTGGTTAGCATGCAACTTACTTTTTTTAATCCCCCAGGTATTATTATATATTTCATACTCTTGTTCTGTGACAACTCATCTCAATCCCGGTAGTGACAGCATAACTTATTCCACAATGTGTATTGATTGCCTCAACCACCACTGTAAGTCATCCACAGCTGCCACTTCCATGCATGACATGGGCTGGTGATGGAGTGATGGGGAGGTGAAGCATGATTTGTGCGGAGGTCACAGCATGCATAGTGCATTTCACAAACAGCTTACTTTCGACATCTCCTGTTCCTTGCCGTTGGAACAACCTAATGTGAAAATCAGATCTCCAAAATACATTTGCACTTAAGCTGAAGTACAAAAACACAGCTTAAGTACGAGTGGACTTTCAGCAGCTTACAGACACAGCACGAAGGCATTTTGCAAATGTATTTGTCCAAAAGTAAAAATAAATTTGGTGCGGAAACCTAACTTGTGAGGTGTTTTCGGGTTAATGCTTTCTTATCAGTTATGTATTCTTACTTAACTAAAAGTAGCACTACCACAGTGGAGAAATAGTAACAATTAAGGAGAAAATGTACTTAAAGTGTTAAAACTCTCAAGTACTGGCTCTAGAATGACCCCTATCAGTGTTAAATCATTGGATTATTATTGATGCATTAATATGTGAGCAGTGTTTTAGACTATGGAGTCTAAAATACTGCTTACATATTAATGCATCAATAATTAGAATATTAGAATGAATGGATTTGGGAAACATAACACTGTCTACAATAACACGATTGGCAGAAGTTGAGTGTAAACTTATGCAAAAACTTCCACCCTTGATGTGGTTGCTAAGTCACCTCATTATAACGATACTCTACATCGACATCATTCTATTTGAATGAACAATGCATTCATATGTTAAAGAAAAATCTTCCTACGTATCAGTTTCTCTACACTCTGTATTGCGTAATGGACTGTGTCAGCATCCAAAGACATCCACAAATTAAGCATAGGAATCTTTACCAGGAACACTTGATTATAAGGGGGAGGAAAAGGTCAGGCCATTCATCACCCACATACCTGGTCATTACAGCAACACCAATGGAAACTGTGACAAATGAACCCTTCTCACTTTAATGGACTTGGCATTCGGGTATTCTGAATGCACACTCCAGCGCGACTTGGAGTCAACAAGCCACATATATTCACTGTAGAGAGCTGGAACACTCGTAACCTCTTCAGCCAAGACCAAATGCAATTAACAAGCACCTACTTAGGCGAAGGGATACGTAATGGATGAGGACGTGGGAGGAAATGGATGAATGAGAGAACAAGCATTGTGTCATTATGCAACCTTATAAAAGAAGCTTTGTGGAAGGAGAGCATGGGAAGAATTCATACTCTGTTCCCATGCCTCTGTGCAATAATCCTCTGCAGCTCTGTGTTTCCTTTTTGTCTCTCTCGATTTCCATCTTTGTGCGATTCTATGCCATGTTACTGCGCGTGCCGTGTCAATTTGGATTTGTGTAGGCATCTGGGAATAGGCATGTCTAATGCTTTTCAAGGTGTAGAAACGCAGATCCTATTTCTGCTAAATATATTCTATAAAAAAAAAAAATTAGCGGAAATTTGGCAACAACTCAAGCTGTTCACACAACGGGAGCGTTATCAATGAGGGGACACAGCAAAGCAGCTCCTCCAGGGACATTGCATTTTCCCAAACTCTCCCACTGTGTTTTCCCGTTGACAGCGCTCTTTGCTCTCCGGCCGAGCCCCAAACACAAGAGCGAGCCCCCAGTGGCAGTAATTACTGCACCACTCAACCGAAATGACAAATGAACAAATGTCACAATACCACGGCGTGTTCACTCCCTCTTTGCTTCGACCGCCTTACACACACACACACACACACACACACACACACACACAGTGAAGTCCTGTTCTCTCTCTTCCATCCGTACACACAAATAATGAAAGTTTTACTGCAGGAAGGCAAGCGGACAGAGCAGGTGAAGTTTGTGACAGGTGTACACAAATGAAGAGTCAAAAAGAAAGAAAAGACGAGGTAGGATGAGGGACTGGTAGGTAGCCTGTCAGAGAGCAGGCAGCCATGTTCGTAGCAGCGGGGTCCTATGCCGAACGCTAATTACATTGATAAATGGCATTGGCTGCGCGTCCCGCTACCAGCAATTTACAGCCGCTGTGACCCCAACTATCACCATACGTGAAGGACAAAGCATGCAGGGTGCAGAGAAAAAGAAAGAGGAGGGAGAGAGAAAAAGAAGAAGAAAGATTTGATGCTTGTTGACATTACCCGCCTGTATTATCACCATTTCATGGCGCCCACAAAGCTAATTGAATCTGCACCTCTACCCTGCACTGAATCCTCTTTACTGCTGGCAGGGCCACCTTCATTACATTTTTTTTTTTTTGCACCAGAACACTTCACATTTGACACATGATTCACACAAACACACACACACAGAAACAGAAGATGGAACGCATTAGCACAGCTTCATTTTTACTGTGGTTCAAAGTGACATGAGCCACATAATACATGTTTACTGGACATGTGTTGGTGTGTTAGTGTGTTAATGTGTGTGTGTGTGTTAGAAAAATGGTATTGAATAGGTGGGGGGGGTTCTCACACTGAATAAATTCCAGCTCACGGCTCACATCGTGTAAGGGATGAGATGAGGACGGCTGTGTTTTTTTTGCGTCTGTGTGTGTGTGATTACATGTGTGAGGGGGAGGCAGAACGAGAAAAGAGAGAACATGATGCATGCTGAAGAGAAGAAAGAGTAATATTCATGCATGCATGTGAGTGTTTGCACATTTGTATGGCAGAGAGAAAGCCGGGTGCCCTGTGATTGATTCTCCCTCTGTTTCCCACATTCGCATCATCAAAGGGAGACATGGTGATCTTGAATACAATTAAGAAGGCTCAGCCCTGACACTACTGTAATCAAACAGGCCAGGGGAAAGAAATGAGGACGTCAACTCCGGCTGCTGCATCTGCACTTTCATCTATTGCCCTCTTCGCATCCTGTCACTTTTCTGTCTACGTGAGAGATGTGTGTACAAAACGGGGTGGAAGTGACAGATCTAACGTATCAGGCCTGAGTCATCGCGCATCTTTTCAGGCCAACACTTTTAGGAAGAGCAGGGTTAAAAGTCAGCTCTGGAGTGGTTCCCAAAGAAGATGCGGCATTTTTTCTGATCGTGTTCCTGCTAATTTTTAATTTTTTTTTATACCAATTAATTCACTCATTTGACACTCACATTTATTCATAATACTACTCATCTAAACAGAAGATAAACATTTAAATTGCTGCTTTAAAAATCCTGTTGTTCCAGCCGTGTTCACTGTTAGCAGTCAGAAGCAGCTGTCAAGAGTTAACGATGGGAAAATGTTGTTAAAAGAAATGCTGCTTCATCTCATACCTTGACACTGAAATGCAAAACTGGAACAGCTCTCTTCAGTTGAATTTAAAGAGGGGAGGATTAAATGTCTGTCTTTTGTCCTTAATGTGTGCGAACACTTTAAATAAAAAAAAAAAAAACACTGGTTTCTGGGTAAACTTTGGGATCAACAGGCTTTAAGTAACTGTAAAAAATCTTTTCGTGGCAAAGCTCCAGTCACTTCTCATGAACTCTCGACAGTCGTTTGGGGGCTCTTGGAATGCAACAGAGACGCTGTGATCAACTGTCGGCCGAAGCTGCTTGAGTCTTCACTGCAGGCGCCGACTCTCCATTTGGGCCTTTCTGACATCCATCTGTGCCAGTACAAGCCCATTTGCAGAGCACATTAAAGGCTTAAACAATGAGCTGCTCAGCCTTCAACCCATCCCAAATTGTAGCATGTTTGATTTTTACCGCGGGTGGAGAGCAAATTATGACAGAAAGGAAATTGAGCTACAGCTGCCACTTTAGTCTGAAACATCCAAAGTATTATTAAATCTGTTAGGGGCAGATTCAGCGGTCTTCCTCTTGGCTGCACACAACCAGCATTTATATATTTTTTTTAAAATTGGTGCTGTAATGAATAAGAGAGAAGAAATAATTTTGGAATTATTTGTCAGGATTAGGAAATGTATTTGACAAGAAAACCTGTGCCAGACAAGGACTTCTGAGAGGTTTCAAAAGAAGACACTTTTATTCCACTTTTGTTACAGGTAACAGTAACAAAAGTACAGAGGTTTGTTTTCATCAAACCAAGGTGAACAATTTCAGTCAAGACACTGCTGAAAAATGAATTCCTGGGAAGTAAGGCCACTAAAATTGGGGCATTGAGACTCATCAAGTCTCCTGAGAACCATTGAGCATTACATGGACAACCGGCAACAACACTTTAGTCTTCTTTTTGTATTGCAGGAAAAGTAAAGTTTCTGGCTTCTTTTAATATTTAATCAAGCTGCAGTCTTTCTTAAATGTAACATTTTAATCACATCAGTGCTTTCACTTCGGGGTGGTTGTTATAGGAAGAATCTGGCAGAATCTGGCTTTTTCACTGAGCCCAGTTCAGGCTTTTCAGAATTGTTGAGTGATATTGTTGTGCTTGATAAGTGGGCTGACATAACTCAAAATACGACAGATTCTGTTAGATAACATAGAACTATGTATTTTCCAGCACAAACACCCACAAGGAAAGACCCAAAAATAACTTCTCCACAAAATGGTTTCACTAAAGCCACAACCGTTCTTAGGCAAGCTCTTATTAAAAAAAGTATGGCTGTAGATAGCAGGTGAGTGAAGTGAGTCAATTTTAAAGCATCTAAACTGGCTACAAGTGAGTCAGAGTTTGTTTCAGCTCTGTTAGTCACCTACAACTGAATTCACCGGTGAGCAATGGTGTTGGGTGAGTTACTCAAAAACTGTAATTAATTCAACTCCTGTGACATCACTCAATGAACTAATGTTATTACTCTATGTACTTTACTTTTATATCTTTTATCCAACTGGAAAATCACTGGAAAATTGCCTCTGTGCTTGAAATGTGCGATAAATAATACTGCCTTGCCTAAAGCAGTGGAGGCTGCAATGTTCAGTCTACCACTCATAGTGCAGGAGGTGAATGGAGAGCTCAGGCAGAGAGGTTAAAAATGTAATGTTTGCTCCGAGGATACTGGAGGAAAGTCTATGAAATACATAAAACTGTGTAATCATAATGGACATGGTCATCTTTATCATATTTCATGCTAATTTGTCCATTAGATTGTGATATGTCTTTCGCACAGATGAACAGTTTAGCCCAATGATTGACACTGAAGGAAAGCTCCAGGGAAGGGTGTCATCCAAAACAGTGGGATTAAAATCCCACGCATGATGAATATTGACAGCAATTTCATGGAAATCTGGCCATTAGTTTGTGTGGCAGCTTGTCATGGATCACACTCGGTCAAATTAACCTGACAGTGCTGCATAAAGGACCAAGAGGTCACCAGAATCATTAGGACTCATTCAAGGGACCATCAATACCCACACCTAATTTTCATGTAGTCGCTGCACTAGCTTGCCTCGGGATGAAATGTCATGTGGACAGACTGACCAAGCTGTGGCTGGTGGCGAGCACGGCATCACGTGTCGCATGTCGTAACAAAACATGTGTCCGTTAAAGTGGATTGAGCTGTAAATACGAGCCTGCTGGCTGGATTTCAGGTGGAAAACAATGGACTTAAAAATGCAGATCCCTGCAGCAGACAGAGAACATTATTTAACTAAAATCCCCCACAATATGCAAGAGGACAGCTATGTACACACACACACACACACACAGGCGAACTGATTCAGATGCTGTCTCCTCTCATTGCGGAAGAAAAGTGTGCTGCAGGAAAACGAGACTGCGTCCTCATTCACTGACCAAGCAAGAAATGAAGTTAACGCTTCGAAATCATCCCCAAGATGATGTCGTTGCCTCGTCTATTTCCAGACCGCTGTTCCGGCCGTTGCTGGAGTGATAAGGATTAATGATCATGAGGCATTTGGTTCCACTTTGGCAAATGGTGGGACACATAAAATAACAACAATGAATGTATTTAATTACTAACGATAATACAAACCGCTACAACTAAACCATGTACAATAGATCTCAACATCTTAATGGTTTGAGAGAACTCTCATATTGATGTTTTCAGTCTGCTTCTCCGTGCTTGTACAGCATAGATGGACTGTCTAAGCGTGTGCAGACTGTGCTCAGCCGCTCACATTATTAGTTAAATAGACAGAAGGAAATATGCACAGAAATGTGTTGGCAGCATTATGCATATTAATGCCGGACTCTGCTTGTGGCTGCTCTGCGATTTCTAAGAGGCTGTTTAAAGCGCCGGCCTCTATTGTTAACAGAGGAAATACTTTTTAGCTGCTCTGCTCTAAAAGGTGAAGTGATGACTCCAAATATATCCTTTCCTTTGGAGGTAAGAAGAAAAATGAAGGCAGCGCTGTGGAGGAGTTAGCTGGAGGACACGCAGATTTAGGGTCCTCAAACAGAACTCAAAAATAAGATGAATAGCACATTTTTTAATTGTGCTTTACTGCCTTTGCTGCTGCAGCAATGAAATATAGCATAACTGTTTGTGTCCATTTTTGATTGCATCCTATTCTGTTAGACATGTCACACAGTTCAGCTCAGTCTCCCCGCGCTCTCTCCGTTCGGCTCGTCATCTTCTTCTCATCTTTGCTTCTCTTCAGCCAACAGACAAGTTCAGCGAGTGGAAGCCTGTTGCCAGGCAACGGCCCAGAGTGTATGATTAAAACTTTGATTTCCAATCTATCACCTGAGAGACTGATGTGGCTCCTTCCCTCTGATGCTCTGCAGAGGAGCTGGGATGGACTCATGCACAGCAGCTCCACACTTGCCAAATGAATCTTTACTGTGAAATGAAACATTTGGTTCACATGGAGTCGGGCTACCTCATCTTCAGCCAACCTGAGCTACATCTTCAGAATGTCATTTTGTACCTTGGTCCAAACTTTTGCCCACCTAACTGGGTTCATTTGAGGATTTTGGATGGATTCTTTTCCTCCTCCTGCACATTTGACTCTTCCAAATCATTCTAATTCTTCAGCTTTTTGCCCATTGTGCCACGACTGCAGATAAAAGCAACTCTGGTGAGGGTACAAGACAGATAAAAGGATTTACAAAAACTTCATTCATGTCTGCTTTGTTGAATGACAACGGCCACACTGATGGAGGTGTTGCTACCAGGTTTCATCATTATGATAGATTCTAATCTGTCTGAGATGCTTTTATGTTCTGGGTGACTATTTGAGAGAGGAATCGAGGAGGAAAAAATAGAGCATAGGTGTGTGTTTGTGTGTGTGTGTGTGTTTGTGTGAGCCCTTTTAGGTTCCCAGATGATGAGCAGTGTCAAGGCACCTTAACAGTTTGGCCTCAGGCAGAATAGTGATACATGAATGACATATTTATCCCTGGCAAGGGATGTCTGTATAAAAAATGGCAGTTGTGTGTCTGTGTGCAACATGCATGTGTTCA
>JBAJHX010000040.1:6482027-6502527 GCA_037176925.1 Amniataba percoides | reverse complement strand
ATCTCTGAGCACTGGGGCTGATGGGGGATTAGGCCTTCTCCACCTGACGATTAGTTAATCTAGATATAAGAGTAACAGTTTTTTGTTTATTTGTTTTTTGCCATAGAATAATCAGTCTGTTGAAGACTAGGTGGAATTTCAGTGGACCAGTGTTTTCTTTGGTTGACAACAGCTTTTATTGTACTTACACAGTAAACGTCTGATCTCTCTCTGTATCAGTTGGACAGAGGGGAAGCCTCACAGTGTGTATTCACTTTGCTTTACAGATTTATGTATGAGCACACTGTGTACACTACTGGAGGAAAAATATGGTTTGCCATAAAAAATTCATGGACGAACATGGAAAGTACATAGAAGAGCAAAAATAAATATATACACTACAGGCCAAACGTTTGGAAGCAAGATCACATCACTAAAAAGATCACAGTTTCATTGGCAACAAAATAAACATTATTATATAAAGAGTAACTTATCAGAGGACTTCTTACTATATTATTATTATTATCATCAGGTATTTAAGTTCTTCTTGCTTTCTTCTTTCTTCAAAGTAACCTCCTCTGGCTTTAACAACAGCATGGCATACACGAGGCATTTGTTCCACACATTTTTTTCAGGTATGTGTCAGGAATTGAATTACAAGCTTTCTTTATTTCATCAATAAGAGACTGTTGATTTATGGGATGTACTTTTCTGACTGACAGGTCTGGAGACTGAAGGGGCCAAACCACCTTTTAAAGAACACCTTCCTCTTCTTTTTTGTCTAGGTAATATCAATGTATACCTAAAGTAAAGTAAAGCAAAGTAAATTGAGGGAAATGGTGCATATCAATGAAAGCAAAGTCTGATCATGCAATAAAAACATCCCAAAATATATATATAACTCATGCTGGTTTTTAGGAAAAGCATTGTGAACAGAAACTTGAAGTTGCTTCCAAATGTTTGGCCTGTATTGGCCTTGCTTCCAAACTTTTGGCCTGTAGTGTACATAGTATGTCAATATCTGCAAAAATAGGAAGGAAAAACAAATCACTGTAATGTTTGAAACTATGTATCCATTGAAGGATCATTTAGCAGTGCAGTTTGGGGAATCATAGTGATGGACAGTAACCTGAGGACAAAATTTAAATCAATGTTATCCATAATTTGTTGAAGACTGTGCAGCTGAAGCCAGTACGATGCTTATTGGGTTATAAAGGGCTTTTGTTATGCTAGAGGCAAACATGTTTTTGTACATGCAAACTGATTTCTTTTGCTACCTTATTATCGCTCCCTGCTGTTCTTCTTTCATTACAATAACTGAAATAAGCCTTAGCTACAGGGATTTCTGGCAAAATACCTTGGATCAGCTGAATTTAATTAGAGATGTCTTAAATATCTTCTAATCTCCATAAATAAGAACATGTTTTATGGATGCCTTATTCATAATTTATCTTCCTTCCAACTCCGAAGGGGGAGCGTGTACAAGCTGAGTTATCCTCATCAAGACTTAACAATGGGCTGATCTGATGATGTTATTGACCCTACACAAAGCTGATTATGTCCCCTGGACGCTGTCTCCTCTCCACAGTCGTGTATTGTGTGAGCAACATGTGAACTGAACTGAACTGGATATGATAGGGTCACAACACCAAACACTGAGAGGGAAACAGAAGCAGGAGCCATTACAGTGTCAGCTGTTTTCAGTGAGGATAGCTGTATGTTCAGTCCATTTCAACGTGATGTTTCAGATTTGTAAATGAGGGAACAAAATGCAGCACGACTGTCCGTTTTTAAACACACAACAAAAGGTCAGTCTCCTTAAGATGTGTGTGTGTGTGTGTGTGCGTGTGTGTGAATCTCTCCTTCTAATAAAATTCAAGATGTAGCTAGATACACGGCCCAATACAAAAACAATTCAATACAGTGCGTTTCAAGGTGCAGCTCATGTGGACTGAATATTTTTACTTTTAAATAATAAAGGTGTATCTTCTGCCACAATTAATTAAGCAATTAGTCAACAAGGAAATATCAATAAAACTGTCGAAAAAAAATGTCCATAAAATGCTTCTTACTAAGTATTATTTACATAATTCCCTGGTCAGTGTCATTCATCAGAATTTGGCAATTTCAATGACATAAGCTCCTCACGCTAACATTACCTGCCCTGTATTAACTTGTCTCTTACTGTGAGTGACATTTGTTGCATTTCACTGAACTTAAGTTATAACTCATAAAGTTACATTTTTTAGTAACTTGCTGTTGTCTTTTATAATATTGACGTCATTTTTCTGGAGGAAAACCAGTAGTAATAGGTTTCTGTGTTGTTACATTTAGATTCAGTGAACTATTTCCCTCTCCTTTCTTTTCTTTCTTTCCTTTTTTTTTATTTAAATTCAGCATTATCTTCATTGAAAGTGTGTCACTGTGTGTTTTGCACTGGTTTCTGGTTTGTGTTGTGCTTATAATAAGTTCTCTAAAGCTCCGTAAGTGACCTTGCATTTTCACATCTCCATCGACAGGAAAGTGCACTGACGTCACAGACGGAGATACATTCATACATACATGTGATTGTCACTGTGTTAAATACATTTTTAACATCATGTGTCGTGTAAACGTAAACAACATGTTGATGTCAATACGTGTGGTCTAAAACATCAGAGTAATTTTGAGCCACTCTGAACAGGTGAGTGTCATAAGTTTGTATTGGCTGCTGAACACTTGCACTAAACCATTTGTGTAAGCCGAGGGGTGTCCTACCACTCCTGTTAATGATGCTTTTATTTCTTCATCCTTTTCTGGCTGTGTTGTGTAGCCTATGAAATATGATGTTTTTTAAAAATGCATTTTATTTCATCCAGATACAGTTGCTTCCCTTTTTTTCCAATGCTGCCTTTTCTTGGCAAATAAACACATTAGTGGAAAATTTAGCTTCAACATCATTCATCACATTTTAGCTTTCTGTCATTAAGCACATTAACAATTGTTTGTCTTTGGAAAACAACATACATTTCCTCAAGTATTTTAATTAATCTGGGCTATGTGTTAGGATTAACTCTAACCCTTACCCAGCAGGGAGCACATTATCTGTAATAATGGTGATGGCAAAGCATCTACAGACCTCATTTTGTTCAGAGGTAAGACAAAATTATGTCTTATGACTAACTGTCTAAAGGTCCACAGGAAATACAACATTTAAAGAATATAAAATGTCATAGGCTGCACAAGAAGTGGTCTTTCCAAGTTAAGATCAGTAGAACTGGATTTACTTTGTTGTTGATGTCAAAATAGACATATATAATACACAGCAATTTTGGAGCCACTTTTGAAAGATCTTTAAACTCTCAAACAGGAAGGGATTTTCATTTCCACTGTTGGAAAAATTAAATTAAAGGGACTGTACACTGTGATGTAGCTGCTAATCTCAGTGCACTAGTTGACAATTTCCACAGGCCTTACATGTGTAGTTCGTTTTCAGATTTTCACCAAGAATTTCATTTGATTACACTAAAAGAGTTAATCACACATTTTCACTAAACGGGATTGGACAGAGCCAACAGCCCTCGAGCAATCTCTCAATCATAGAACTTTAGGTGGAAATGTCCATGAAAACGGGGCCCTGATTCAGTTGTTGCCACTCACTGTTGGTTCACAGGTACCTGAGGGTGATTCTGCTTCACAGCTTCTGAGTTTAAAAAAATTAGTTGAATTGCTGGTCCCTCTTGTTCACACAGAAACTATTGTTTACGTGACTTTAAAATATCTGAACATCGTGACAGATTCTTGGCAGTTTTTCCCGACGAGACACTGACAGCCAAACACCCATTTTTGGAACACTATCCTGCATTGATTAAAGAAAATGGGCCTCTGGTCAGAAATGTATTGTTGACCCTTTCTACAAGACATCAGATGATGACAGTGTATCACTTACATACAAAACATGTATAGTGTGTCACAAACGTTTCTGTAATGCCTTTAGATGTGCTGCACTCAGACACACAGGAGGCTTTAAGAGAAACATCAACACTTCTACTGTGCAGTTAGCCAACACACCTACTATGGAACAAGGTTGGGATCATCTTGTTTTATGGATCTGGTGGACTAAATAATACCTGATTACAAGGTGCATTAAAACGTAAAATACAGTAACGTAGCTCCAAAGCATAAAGCGACAAAAATATGGTTCACATCTGTGGATTTCACACTGTTGTCGATTTAGCTTGCTTCATTCTTTACTTCTTAATTTGTTGCAGCATGAAACAAGACAAGAAATCTCCCATGTTAAAAAATGTCTCTCTTTCTCAGAAAAAAATATTCTATTTGTTCCCACACTGAAATATTGTGGTGTTATCAGTGCAGAAACAAGGATTTTCCACCCTCCCTTGTGGGGTTTATTTCCAGGCACCAAAGAACACAGCATGTATGTGCGATGTTATATGCTATGCTATGCAAAGAGGGGCATGCGTGTCTTATGAATGCTAGACGCTCAGCCTTTGTTTACCATCTCCCATGTGGCAATAAACATCATAAATAATCACGCTGATGTTATCACTGAAATAACCCTACCTGATGCATATATATATATACTAGAAACAAGTAGCTTATCCTCCTGATAGAAAAATGTTCCAAACTGCCATAAAGATCAGCCACTTGAAATCAACGCTATTAAAATGAGCGGGCAGAGTGCCTTGGTTGCTATGGCAATGTGGCTTTGGAAGCTGTCTTGTTTGCAGAGCTGTTTTTCAATCCGGCAGTGAAGTGGGGCGTAGCAGTTTATAGTGGGGCCTCCCTGTCGAGTGCTTATTACCTGAGTGAATGAACAGGCCCTCGCCATGTCACAAATGTCACAGGGAGCAAAGCCTGCTGGGTCGGGGCATCGTGTTACAGCAGTGAACCCATTCAAAAGTTTCTTTCTTGACAGCGGACAAATCCCGATTATCATGCCTCTGAGGTCTGCGACTACTGATGGTTTGTGATGTTGTTAAAACTGTCAAGTGTGAGAGAAATAAGATAAACATCCCACACTTCAAACCAAAAAACGATATCGTCAGTGGTTGTCTTCATCCTTACGTATTGGAATGTCAGTAGCTATTAACTAGTAAAATTCAACAGTAAGTAAACACGCAATGTGGACGGTACTGTTATATTGTAGGAAATGGGCTATTATTCCTTTATCTTCAACTTTATATTGCTTTTCTTTGAGCACAGTAAAATGAATTGGATCCTTACATATTTATCTTCTAACTTGTCTTGATAATTGTTTAATCGCAAAATTGCAGAAAAAAATAGTTGAGGTGAAGACTGGGAGCTGGTTACTAGCAACACAGGAAGTAAAGAGGTAACTGGGGACTTTAGCTTTGACTGAGGCTTTCTGGTGTGGCAGACAGGACTGACAAAGAGTACCCTTGGAACTGAGTTAGTGTAAGTGAGTGTGGCTCACTCTGCATGGCTTTTTCTGTAATTTGATGAACAGGAGGTTAAGTGCTTGAAAATAACTACTTAAAACAACTTCAGTTAATCCTTTTGGGAAGAGAAAAGGATTCAGACATTTTCCCATCTTTATCTTCAACCTTTCTTTTTATCCCTGACTTAACTGAACTTGTGGCCTGGGTACAAGTAGATTATTAATGCACTGCACTTACTTACTGTATCTTCAGATCAGTCTTTGCTGCTACTTTATCTTCAGGATTCTCTGAATTGATTCCCAGATCTGGGCCAAGAATAAATAACAACAGCAAAGGTCAAGGGTATTATCAGTAACCCTCAGGACTGAATAAAATTCACTTTTGGAAGTTTTAGTTGTGAAAGTTTGTGAAAGCTTCAGAAATAATGCAAAAGGTAAGTAAATGGTCAAATAGCACACCTACATGCATGAGGTCAGATGGAGACCTAAACCGTAGGGTCTCCATTGGCTGACTGCCCGTCTCTTGGTGGAACTGTTCTGAGGTCTGAAAAGACAGTGTAAACATAATTTACTGTCTGTTGTGTGAGAAGGAAAGAGGAACATTTAAACATATCAGGAGCCATGGTGAACTGGTAGATGACTGTACCATTAGTCGGGGAGTTGTCTCCCTTGACAAAACACCCAGTCATTAGTCCAGGCTCTCTGCTGGCTTTCCCCGAATTTCCACAATGTACCTCATCTGAAGGTCGTACTCCAGAGCTCCATTTCTCTTCTTAACTTTCTGCAGGAAGAACATGGGAAAAAAATTAAGAACTGTGTAACAGAAAATATACTAATGTCCAAAGGCTGAATAGTTAAGAATAGGTCAAATATAAATGGGTAACATATACACTATATAGATACACAAACAAGTTCTCTCTTGTCTAACAGTAACCTTACAGTAAATTTCAAGCAGTACCTACCATATCACATTGACTCTTGCCAGGAATTCCCACTATTGTAACAGGTGTCTGGATCAATCAAAACTTAGAGTGCTAAAGCTGCTACAATGTGGTGAGTGTGGATAGACCAAATAACAACCAATATGTCTGATGCAGTCAAGATTAGCAAACCCTCAGTTTAAAGTACAGCCTGCAGACTAAATCTGTCTGCTGCTGAGAGAAATAAAGAAGAAATGACATGAAGCTACAATATCAACCACGTCATTTAAAGGAAATTAACTTTTTTGAATTGTTCATTTGTCAAATTTAAGATACAGAAACTTTTCAAAGAAACTGAAAGAAATCTAAGTTCTTATAACTTTGAGTAATTCATGTATTTTTGGATGCCTCCACATTCTTCCTTTGCTCGTATTTTCTGTATGCATTTTAGTAAATGAAGGAGAGATCACAGAGTTTTGCACAACTGATCAAACCACAAAACATGTCAGGAGAAGACATCAATGCATCAGCCATTGTTAAAGAGAACTTACACAGAACAGTTTAGTTATTTTTATGTAATAGACTCCGTACACCTTAATAAACACCTTGGGAACAAAACACCACAAACATACAACCACAAACCACAGCGTTATGGATGGATGCAAAAAGAAACCACAAACAAACAAACCATTATAAGCGCTACAGTATATGATTGAGCAATAATCACACTAGTTACCAAACCTGGTGGCACTGAACTAAATCACTCTTGTCTGAGTCTACAAATTTTAAATAGCTGATTTATATGTCCAGTACATATATATTAAATATCGCTTATGGGTTTAAAGGCTACAATTATTACCATGATTATTAATCTAAATGCCTCCAGTTTAATATGATTATCAATCTAAATGCCTCAAGTTTAACATGAGTATCAATCTAAAGGCCTCCAATTTAACATGATTACGGGTCATTAACTCGACATTCACTCTTTACTGCACCGACTGCGGTTAAAATGTCAGTTGAATCATAAGTGTAAGTAAGTGTAAGCTGTGCTGCTGTAACACCTGAATTTCCCCTATGGGCATCACTAAAGGACTTTTGTAAGATGTTTTAGTTGAACTGGGAGAGAAATGCATTTGAACAATTTCAAATCTCTGAGTCTTTCATTTTTTTTTAGCATTTCAAATATGAAACATTTAAAACAATACTCTTTCTTAAAGATCTTTTTCTTGAACCTGACGTGCATTAAGCTGAAACAAAGATCTCGCCATGCTATATTTTATTAAATGATATATTATTGGATCATATGTTATCAATATAAACAACTTGTTAGCAAAGAGTTGATCATGTACATAGTACACATGGATACCTTTCAAATTTAAGTTGAGATACACTCCTCTGTTTTTGGTCTCCACCAGCTCCAGAAGAAATGTCTGTCTTTCTTACAGCTAAGTGTTCTACAACGTTTACCAGCTAGTTTGATGGTTTCGTGTAAAACTGACAGCTTAGAAAAGATAATGATGCCTCTGCCAGCGTTTTGGAGTAACTTGACTCGTGTACTTTTCTTTTAAACATATTGTTTTGGAAGAAGTTATTTGTGCGACTGCCTTTCATTTTCACGTGCAGTGATTTGGATGACAAAGTACGTATCCGTTCAAGTTGGTCAAAACACGTTCAGTGTGAGACAACCAAAACAAAAAACATCTCACTCAGCTGCCTCATCAGCTCTCTTACCCACCGATTCGACATTAATCCCCCTGATAATTACACAAATGTGCTAATGAATCAATTTGACAGTCACACATGGGAAGTCTGCTTGTTTCAAGTGACTGAAAAGGAGGAGAGCGAGAGAGAGAGAGCGACAAAGAAAAAGTAAGAAACAGAGGAAGAGTTGATTCCAAGTCTGCTTCCACGTTTGTGCATCCCCTCCTGATGAGCCCCGGTTATTATTATCCCATCATGCCACAGAGCCCTGACAGTTCCCTATTAGTTATTGTCCTATTGTTATGAGCCAAGGATGGTGGTAATTGGAGATTCACTGTTGATTGTTATCGTGGAGCTGGGATTTTCTTTTTACTCATTCATTATTCAAGATAATGAGAAGTTTTCTCTCATTCGAAGCCTCACAAGCACATTATCAGTCTGTTTCTTCCTCTGCTTTCTTTACTTATTAAACCACTGCATTATTTGGAACAGAAAAGGGCAGGAGAGATTATTGTTATTGCCATTTTTTCCCCCAGCCAGCATAAGTTAGCAACTTCAGCTGGATAATGACTGAAAACAGAGATGTGTTGAATGCATTTAGATAAGAATGAAAAATTCGACTTCACCAATTGAATTTTTAACAAGAGGATTTCTCAAACATAAGATTAGAGTGTACCTTCATATTTGTATTGGCTCATAACAACTACATGAATCCCAGATTAGAGAGCTTGGCCTGAGGAAACGCCGGCGAGGACGGAGCTCTCTGATATTTACTCATAATTACAGTGAGTTAGCCTTCCCATGGTGCACTGACTGCAGTAAGTAAGCCAGCCCCCTGCTGACAAATTCAACTGACAGAGCAAATATATACTTCCTCTCATCAGTCAATCCCTTCATCCTTGGTCCAATGTCTTTTGGGACAGCAGAGGGTGGATTTTGCCTGATATTAGCCAAGGCCCAGGCCAGCACGCTGGGGGGATTTGCCAGGGTAAACCTCTCGCTTTGATGTCTCCTCGCATATCCCGGCTTGACACAGTAAAACAAGGGATAGCAGGAAATTGAGTGGACTGATCCAAAAGAGATGCCCCTTCTGACCTTGCTATCAACACACACAGAGGGAAAGTAATTAAACAAGTGTGAAAAGAGGAAAACAGATTGCATTAGAGTCATATTAGTTCCCCAGTTCAGTGTTGTTGTGCTCATTACGGGAAAAAAAAAGTGTTTAACGGAGGAAATTATCCACATTCAGGACATGTGTACTGGATTATCAGAGCAAATGCAGTAACAAGACCCAAGACATTAAGACAAGACATTTGGCTTTTTAAACACCGAATCAGCCCGCTAAAGGCAGCATGACTCAATCTATAATTTCTTAAAAACCACACACAACCTGAGAAGAACTGCAGTAAATAGTCCGTGTATATACCAAATTGAGACGGGGCCTCGCTTTGTCCCCAATGATCCTTGCAATGAATTGTTCAGGCTTGTTTCTGAGTGCCGCATAATAAGCTCCTCTTATTAAAAAAGCAACAAAAGGAACATGGCTGCCGGACACCTGGGTAATTGGAGGCGGCTGTCATCTCAGGCAAGACGGCAGAGTGTACGGCTGTCAGTGTGATGTGTCAGACGCACAGCAGTGATAAAAGTGACAAAACTAATTGTCGTCTCGCTTCTCCGCGCTCAAAGAAACTCTTGAGAGCTCTGAAAAGCTTTTCTCTTCCACTTTTTTCCCCCCCAGAACTTCTCTCATTGATATTAAAAGGCCTGAGGGAGACATTTGGGTGGCACAGCCTGAAAAAGGCAGTAAGGCTGATGTTGACGTTATCCTGGCTTCTGAATCCAGGCTGGCTTAACACGAGCGACTCCGAATTTACTTCGGCAGAATTGGCATGCTATCGCGACGCCTCACGGGAGCGATGGTACGGTAACTGCAAACTGATCAGAGAAGCAACGATGCTTCTCAGTGAGGCGCGGCAACAAGCAACTTATAAGGCACTTTAATTCGTAACCGAGAAACCCGAGAGTGATTCCTCCACCGCAGCGCTCCACTTGATCGTACAAGTGACCTGAGATGAGGATGAACCATTACACAGTGCATCTGAGCAGAATCAGAGTTTAATCTGATGAAGAGGCAATCACAGAGAGCACCTTGAGTTCATAAGAAGGCGGCATGTAAGATGTATCTGCCTGGAAATTCAATCAATAGCTTCTTTTTGATCTGCATCGTCAGTAGGTGATGAAGTAGAGCAGCCGTTACGTTAATAGTCCACATTGACTGGGGACACAAACACTGAGGCCACGAACATTTTTTAAAGTCTGGTCTTGAGTACAGAGGGCTGACCGGTTGCTGTGAAGGAACGCACTTGCAGGTCAGGGCAACTTGACAAGGTTTGATTAATCACCGTGGGAAACCTGGTCGAGAACAGGAGTGACTAATGACCCGTGTATGGCTGCTGATTTAATCAATCAAGAAAAGGCTCTAACCTTGCCAGTGCTTGGGTGAAACGCATCCACACACTAAAAAACACATATACAGTCACTTATCTGGACCAGCAGGAGCAGGTATTGAAATATTTTGCACCACTAGAAGCTCAGCGAAGTTGCAGCAGAGGTTGTTTTTGAACGCCGCCCACCTGTGAGTTTAATAGAAGCGATTAAAAGTTAAAACTTTCCAAACAAAAGTATATAGCAAAGAAATCATTTATGTGATTAAAGCTGGTGTCTTATGGGGAAATATCAACCTCAGGTGTTGCACTTCTTCATATCTGTATAGAAAATAAGATTAGAGCATTTTCTCAGCAGTCATTTAGTACTCATACTTCAAAAAACAAAAAAGGCTGCGAGGCATTTCCTGCTGCCATTACCAACTTTGCTGCAGTGAAAATGAGAACTAAGTGCTGTTCTGGAGGCGTGCTTTTATGTCTATACTGTCACAATATACAATGCATTAAATGACGAGATGTAGAGAGGCCCAGGCTGTTTTATGACTGTAATGGTGAGATCAACAATGCATTATTTAGCGAGTTTAGTGGAGAGATTTTGGCTTTTAAAATCTCATTTTCTGCCCCCTGCTGTGTTTAGAAAACTTTTCAAAAAAATTTTCAGCAGCTCAAACATTCACAACAGCGCTTCCAGAGCCGGGCCTCTGTACGTACTGTTAGGCTACAAGCAAAAGGAAAATGATTTTGTTTGCTGTATAACCCTTTTTTTGTGTGTATTTTGTGTATTTCAGACCAGGTCACTGAGAGAACAACATGCACAGCAACTCAAGTGCTACTGGCAATAGTAGAAATAGATGCAATTGTCCCCCTAAAAAAACAACAAAATCAAACCTTTTTTCTTGGTGGGGCAAATAAGATGTTTTTTCAGACATTAAAAGTTATTGTACAAAGTTCTGTATCGCACTTTACAAAATGCTGAGTAAACATTTATGTTCTACCAAACTGAAAACAAACTAAAGCAGCTAAATGGAATTCAGCCATCATTTTATTACTGGCACCCGTGTAACCTGACCCTAACCCATTAAACATTTAAAACTATTACTGATGTGATGTCATGTCATGTGCCAACGGGCAAATGTTAAATCCAACGGTGGCGGCAGAACGTCACTGTAGGTGTGCAGATAAACAATCAATATGCAGAGAGAACATTTGATGTGGATCTCAAAGACATGAAAACAAAAAAAAAAGAAATGCAATGCTTATAAACTTAGACCCCAACAAAACGACTGGAAGCCGATATCCTGTCGCAGACATGAGAGGCTGCATCAGGAGCACCAGACACATACGTCATCATACATCTCATTTCTTGTTAAGCCTCAGAGGCTAATTGTGCACAATTAATTAATGGATTCCAGGCCTGAGGCAATAAACACAAGCAGTCAATAAAAACCCCGATGGAAAGTAGGTTTTATATTTTATTCCAAAACCTTCAAAATAAGTTTCAAGTTCAAGAAAGTAGAATAAGCTTAGACACAATGCAAAGCATCATATACAGACGGATAAAATACATTTTATATATTGCAGACAAGCCATGGTGGGTCTTACATATGTACAGTATGTATGTAAACTTTTATGTACAATCTTTTTTACACATACAAAAAGCCTTGTTTCTATTTTTCTTTGTATATATTTATATATATATATATATATATTTATATATAGAGATTTTTCATATACTCCCCACTAGCATTTGTACTACAATAATGAAAAAGAAAAACATTTACATATATGTCAATCCATTTTTTCTTTTTATATTACAAATGTATTTTCATAAAAATATATCTCTGTACAAAAAAAAGTTTTTTATTCGTTAACATATTCTCTTTTCTTAGAGACACTTTCCCTCGATAGTTACTCTCTGTAGTTACACACAGTCTGCTCAAGTCCATGTTCATCCAGTTCTTTACAGGTGACCCTTTTGGTGTACAGCAAGACATTGACATTGAATCTTTGTCTTTCACTGTTCTGTTGTTTTGTTGAGGCGTTCAGGGGCCATGTTGATCTTCCTTACGTGGTATGGGTTGTCATGTTTCAGTCTCATTCAGAGGCTAGATGAGAGATCGACTGGGCTGGCATGAAATAATGTCATGGAAAAGAAAAAAAAAACTAGAAAAAAAAAAAGATGGGACCTTTTTGTAACTGTTGCCATGACAAACATACAGGAATGTAAAGTATGTTGTTATAAAATACAGCTCTCTGTAAATATGTCGCTGTAATATACTCTAGATAAATTGGACATTCGTTTTTTTATTCCGAGGACAACAAATTGTGGCAACAAAGATCGTTTTCCATTACAGCTCACAGACACAGGAGCGGTTGTGGGATTGCAGATATTGAACACAGTACAGATACAGATAAATTCTGATGCACTCAGTGAAATGAAATACATTCAGTAGTTTTTCAGCAATAACTTCACTGATCTGATCCCAAATCATGAAGCTACCAGTCCTCTCTTATCAACAGTTATAGAATTAAATTCATCTAAGCTCCAAAACTTTTCAAAATACATCTCCTTTCTCTCTCCCCCATGCTTGAGTCCACTAGACACACTGAAATGGGCTGAATAGTGAAGGCAAATTGCATGGAATGGGCCTGAAAAACACAGCAGTGAATGTGGCTTTGTCGTCGCTGTGGTCGATGTACGGTGACAATGAAAGATGGGAGATTACAAATGATAGCTGACGCAGAATATGTCGCACAGTGTGACTGATGGATCGCTTGGGTTTTCAATACATGTACACTGTGGCCTGTGCAGAAAAGTGAGAGCTCTAGCTGCAGAGAGAAACAGGAAGCTTTTGCTCGAGTCCCTGACTGTGAGAAAATTCAGTGAACTCGATGGGAACTCAAAGAACCGAGCTGTGGTGTGTTTCATTATAGAAGAGATGGTGGGCAGGAGAGAACTCAGAGCTGTGTCTGGCTGATAACGAAAATGAACCTGGGATGAACAGCGCTTCTGTCTTAAAATATGCAAAGAGAACCAGGAAGTAGCCAGATGCTATTAAGGAGAGACTTATGGCACAGCTCCATCCAGAACTCACTGATCTTCATTTTCATATGACTGTACTGCACTTTCTTTGAGAACTTTCTCGGCTAACCCAGATGGGTTAAAAAGAAAATATTTCTATAGATGTAGCGCCCATTAAGTGAAAACTCCCATTTCTGCAAAATTACCAGCATGAATTTTTGAAAATGTCTTGTTCCCCATTAAAAACTTTTCTAACTAGTGAAACTAAATGAGGCGACATCGAGAGCTGATTGAAACGGTTTAACTTCATTGACATAATTTTGCCTTATTCTAACGTGGTAGAATGTGAATAACTTTCTTTGGTTGAAAAGGTAACTTTTAAAACATTAAAAAACATGCACAAAACAAACACATGTAGGCAACCACATAAAATCCAAGATATTAATCCTTGTAGAGGGAAATACAGTACTAATGAGCCCACTGCTCATTTAGAAATGCAGATAAATGGGCAAAAAATGATGGTTTCTCTGACATAGTAACAAGCTCAATTTTTATCCTGTAAGATCAAAAACACAGATGCAAGGAGCTCCCAGTTCCTTTAGTAGGTGTGTGTATGTGTGTGTGTGTGTGGAGTTATACAGGCAGAGATAACAAGGACTTGACTTGAGCTCCTATTTCATATCTGACATAAAAACATTATAACCCCCCCCATCTTGCTAAAGAAGTGATGTTTGGGATTCCTGAACACAAAAATAGAGCCACTCAAGCTGGTTCATCATATGATAGGGTCGCACCAAGGCACTATAATGAATGTAAAGTGCTTATTGGACACTGGAGGAGGTACAAGAACATGGAATACGTATGAGTCTGGCCCTTTACAACCACTTCTGTATTTCTTGAGGATGAGCCCTTGTTGGTAAAAACAATCATAGTTGTGTGAGTTTCTGTATGATATTTGTCTGAATCTACAGCCCAAATCTTGTCAAATAGAATTAGTTTCATCTAGATAGTGGGAGCATCACGTCCTATTGCATCAGCCAATCACATTTGTTTGTTTAATACTCAATGCAGCTTTTTAAAGTGTTGAGTAATGGGTGTTAAACGCTGCCATGCAAGGAATGGATGGAGGTGAAAGACCACTTCAGAGCGGACTTAACAGAAGCTAACTGGAATGTAACGAAGCTCTCGACTCTGCTGAACTGATTGGAGGAATTTCAGAGTAAAAACAGCTGCACAAAACTGTGAGAACTGAGTACCAAGAGCCTTCAAGATAATGTGAGTGCAACTGCTCCTCTCCCCGTGAAATCTCCAGGGTAATTCAATCGTTTCCTTTTCCATCAATTCACGACCAGAGCAGGCAAGGGGCAATATTCTATCTGTACTGTCGAGATAAGCGAGAGCTTTAAAAGTAATAAAATTGTAAAAGCAATTACCGACCCACAGCGAAACTGATTGAAGGAACAATACAGTGATTGGTTTCAAAGGCCTGAATTTCTGAGGGAAATTATGTACTGTAGGTGATTTTAAAGACTTCATTAAAAAACCTGTTGCTATGGAGGTTGATTTGAACTCTCAGCCACTTTGCTGCATTCGTATATATAATGTATATGCAAATGTACCAAAACCATGCGGGTCAAGTATTTCTCTCCATTTCTGCCACTGAGAAGAAGGATGCCAAAGAGTACATGGTGAATCGCATAAATATGGAGGCTTTAAACTGCTTTTTATGGAGTCAAACATTACATAATAGACGATCTGTCCTGTCAGTGATTATGGCGAGATGAAGTCAGGATTCAGTATGGGTTCGACAATGAAGCAAGGCTCAATTAAAGCAAATTGTGTGTGGTGGCTCAATTTGCTGCAGTGAAATTTGAGCACTATTCACCCCACTCAGCATCCACAGGATACACAGGGATGGGGACAGGAAGTGGTAAATAGCTGGGAGCAGGGTGTTTGAAATCCAGCGGGTTGCCGTCCTTCGACTCCACCGCTCGTACACATTTTACAAACACACACACGCACGCACACATTATTAGGGTCACAAAAGCATTAACGTTTTGAATTCCCTCTCCTCATCAGGCCTGCTGTTCACCAGCTGCGGTAGAGTCCTACCGTTACATCTGATGGCAGTTCCCGCCTGTGTCGCACTTTCAGAATAATATTTCCTGTACATCACTCCCCAGCTGCCACAGATTTGAGGAGTGTCAGTATTAGAGGCATAAACACTTTTTCTCCTCCATATCATATTTATCATATTCAATTTAATACATGGGAGTAATCAGTATGCCAGCGACTCCCCTGCTGTCAAGGCTCCGAGGAAGCCTTCTGCAACATTTTCACGATGGGCGAGGACGAAACAAAGCAACACTACTGTTTTTTTCTTTTTCTTTCTTTTTTTCAAAAATATGGAGCTGTCAGAAGTTAACTTGGAGGAAAAGACCTGAATGTAATCCAGGGGGAACAGATCACTGACTCATCCATTCTTCAGACTCAGGCTCCCGCAGTTGAACATTTTGAGAGAGTTCAGACATGACCATACTTTGATCTTTGTTTTCCTAAGGCCAAGTTTAGGGAGCTCGTACTGCATCCTGATCTCAGAGAAAATACAGTACGCACCACCTTCAAGCCGTAGGAGCGTGTGAGGGCGGATCCGGGATTAAAAAGAAAATCAAAAGCGGAGAATTTGACATCAGACTTGCCGCCTTTCCAGTGAGAATGTGCCACTTGTTGCTCTACGACTTGGTGCTACAGCTTTGTTCTGATTTTAGGAAAGGAAGAGGGGGAGGAGACAAAAAAAAGTGGTCCCAAGGCGTTTATACATCCATGGAAGTACACTGTATAAGCAGTTTCAATCCCTACTTTGACCCAGCCAATGTCTTTTTCTCCTCATGTGCCTCAGAGCGACAGTGATGCTTATGTGAAGGAGATCTGAGTGTTGCCTCTTTAACATTTTTATTCAGGTGTATCAGTTAGAGACATGGATTTGTCTTTCAATGCTTTCGTTTCAGTCTCTCCTAGACACAGAAATGTAAAAGTGACTACATATGAATCACTGCAAACACAGCTGGAATAGAGACTGACACTGCTCTCAGTTTTAGTTTTTTCAGTGGATCTATACATTGTCATATTTGTTCTGGGTAGCCTTTTATTTTATTAGTGTCCAGAGCAGCCAGGAGTAGTGATAATCATGAGCCCAATCCTCAGACTTCTTAAAAACTAAACTCCAGTAAATGTGGAGGCATTTTAGTAAATCTTCTGTCATGTGTTTGGTGAAATCTTTGGGGCCAAAACAGACAGAAATACACTCACACTCTTTCACTCACATATACTCATAAATTCTCCCTCCAACCTCTCTAAGTGCTTTTTCCAGCAGCCCTAGCTACCTTTTAACCCTTTAAACCCCTGCTCTGGACACAGCTGCCTCAGCAAGCAGAATTTCATCCCTGCTTCAAAAAAGAAAGAAAGAAAGAAAAAAAGAGGACTGAGTCGAGCTCAAAAAGTAATGATAGAATGTGCGTCTCCAACATGGCCTGCAAAACTTACTGAATTTTTAATTTATCCTCTGCCAGAGACTCGGGGTCTCCGATGAAACCTTTCAACAGCCTCAGGAGCAGACGGTTGGGGAAAAACAGGGTTCCCAATTACTCATCACAGAAAGCAAGCAGCATATAAAAAGAGAGCAAAAAAAAAAAGAAAAAAAGAAAAAGCAAATGGAAAACAGAGAGAGGTGAATCGAAACAGTCCAGACTGTCTCTCTCTGACTCACACAGGCCAACGGGGCTGTCCACCGTACAGTTCACTTGCACAGAGATGTCTGTTAGCTACAGGTCAATTTCTTGACTCAAAGTTGACCATAAAATTCCCTTTGGGTTTAGGCGGAGGGCGGTGAGAAAAGTCATCACAGCTTTGCTTCCAGCATTACTCCTGCCGGCTGCAGTTTCAGGTGGAAGCTTTTCCTCAAAACATGGAAAATGATGAAGAAACCATGTAAAGTTACAAAAAGCATTTTGTTGTTGGCATTTGTTACAGTTGTTGTCTTCACATGGTTCCTTTTTTTTCTCTTCTCCTGTGGGTAAGAGCCTTTGCCACTGGAGATGTTTCTTGAATGTGTTTCAGCAAATAAAATAATCTTTGTCTTTGCCCTCTGCTCAAGGAGCTATGGATGTCCTCTGTTGGCAGGAAGGCGAAGATGCGGTGCACTTCTCCTCCCCTAACTGAAGCAAGGATGAATGCATGGACGTAAGACATGATTGGGGAAGGGCAAGGAAAAGAAGGATGGTAAAAGAGAAAGCATGATAAAGATGAGGAAAATTACAGAGAGGGGAGACGTTAAAAGCATTAATGCGGAATTGTTATCAGTATTTTTACTTTTCCAATAAAGTCTAAACAAACCAAATTGCATTCATGACATAGAGCCAAAAGTCAAAATAACAGGATTGTCTATCCTCTATTTCTATATCCTATATTTCCGGAGCAACGGTGTAAAAGGTTTAGTCTGGAACTGGATGCTGAGAATCTGTCTTGTTGCTTCAGCAGTTTCGATGCCTTGGATGTGTGATTAGCTCTAGCCAGCCACAAGGTGATAACTCCATCTACTTTCAGAGGAATGTGGATCCCAGGATGCCTGAAGCTCTGAGGCATTACTCAATCATAAGGCCAGATGACCAGCTGGTGTGTGAGTCTTACCTCTGGAGGAAGCAGTTGCTATACAGCTGTGCACACTGTGCTGACTGTGAACTCTGTCTCATTGGCCATGATGTCAGTAGGTTGGATGTTACGGTCATACATCGGGTTCTCGAACGTAGCTCGTCCATTAGTGTTCTCATGGCCCACGTAACCATTGAAGGGGACTTTGGGTCTTCTTCTAAAATGTCACAAATCAAATCAATGTAACAAGCAACAACATCAGCTCACATTGGTTAAAGGCAATACAGAATGTACAGCTGGGCTATGTGACACAATATATATTATTTTTTATGGAGTAATCTCTTTGGAATAACTGTTTAGTCTATAAAATATCTGCAAATCTAGTTTTGTCCAGCCAACAGTATAAAACTCCAAAATACTACATTTAAAACGATAAGATGCACAATGGCAAAAAGCATATAATCACATTGAACAGCTGGAATCAGCAAATGTTTGGTATTTTAAAGAAATAATTGACTTAAATGATTTATCCACTATGAATATTTTATTTATTAATTTATCTATTTCTAATTTAATTTGAGGATAAAATCCCATGAGATCTTGTTTTCAAATGGTGCCTCACACAGAAACTAATTAACAGAACACAACATAAATACATAAATCCTCGTGATAATAACATTTTATACAATTCAATGGACCACGCAACAATCAACATAGTAACATCAAACACACACACACCAGAACATGCACTCACTCACTCAGCTAATGTGACAGTGTGTGAGAAGACTGTATCGAGCAGCCTACACTTCAGTGAGTCACAGTTCACTGTTATGAAACAGTTAGTTTTCTCAGCAGGGAGGGGAGTTTACTCTTTACATCAAAGATGTTGATTTTCTCATTATGAGGTCAACATATGCCTGAGTGGACTAAAAAAAATCCATATCAACTAAATGTATTTTGGAGGCTGAATGTTAATATATCTTTCAAGATACTTCAAGCAAGATTCTTATCTGAAAACAGCTAACTTTTCTAAACCTTGACTGAAAAAAACTGTGAAGGCAGGATTTTTTTTTAAGTAAATCCCATATGTAATGAAGTAAATGGTAATAATAAAGTAATGGTATAATGTTGGAGGTTATGATCACTGTGAAATATATAAATGGTTTGAATCTTACCTGTGTTTATAGAGGTACAGAGCGAAGCCTGCAATGATCATGGCTATAAAAGGCACTAGGATGGCTGCCGCCACTGAACTGCTGTTGGACGCAAAATTGTAGCCCGTGTTTTCTCTGCTGGGATCTAAACTCTCTGGGGGAAAAAAGAGAAAGAACATTAAGCACTGCTTTAGCATCATATCAGTATGCTATGACTTCAGTAGCAGACATTATAATCTAATCGCAAACAATACAATTAAAAGAGGAATTGATCCCCCTCACCTTCTGCCAAGAATTTGTGATAAAAGTTTCAGGAAGATAAACAGAAAACAGTGGAACAAAAGGAACAGTAATGGCTGGAGAGGGCTGCCAGGAAAACTCCATTTCTACATAATAGACTTAGCAGACTAGTGACTTTTTTAGCTTTACTGCTTTGCTTTGTTTTCATTTTCCCCCCTGGGAACGTCAAATTCCATTATCCTAACAATGACTCTTAATTACTGACATCAAAGGCCGACAGCTATTAAGCCATTTCAGATTCACTCTCTAATTTATGGAGGTGTGTGTCTGCAGCAGCAACAGTGGAGGAGTGACAGACCACCTGTTTACCGCAGAATGCCAAAAAAGCTCCAATAAAGGACGAGTGACAAACAAGAAGGAATTCAATTAGTTGGTTGTGTGATGTTTGCCAATCAACCCCCCGCTGCACGAGCGCGAGCACACAAACAGACGCACAGACACACTCAAGCAGGCGAACCACGCTCGCAGTTACACCACCACAGAGTTAAAACAAAACACAAACACCATGACAAATTGGGAAGGATAGTTTCTAGACGTCCAACCCACCTCCCAGACCCGCATAGGCTTTGCTCACACACACACATACACACACACACACACACACACACGACATACACATGGATGCCCTGGCACCAGCCCCAGTCCTCTGTATTAATAAAAGGCTGTTTGCTCAATCAGTGTGTTGTGGCAGGTTGGTGGTGGTGGTGGAGTGTGTGTGTGTGTGGGGGGGGGGGGGCTGCACCTGCTGTTCAAGCACCTCTCTCATTACAGCAGATTTTCAGATCCACTTTCTATGTTCACACAACTTTCACCACGCATTCACACACTTAATCTGTGTTAACACCAATTCCAATTTTGTCAACTCCCCAATCCTGCTCATATCTGATCCTTTTTTGCACCTGAACTTCTGCTCTCCAGTCTGTCTAGCA
>JBAJHX010000040.1:6442045-6481927 GCA_037176925.1 Amniataba percoides | reverse complement strand
AACTCAAATTATCTACTTAGCTGTTTGTGTCGCTTACATGATATAAGATCTGTCTCACATATGGGAACAGAGAATTATAAAATCTGAATGTCGAATGGTTTTAGTTAAACACGTGTTACAGTTTTTCCATTTTTCATTATGTATAGAGTTCTAACCTGAGGCCACGTGAGGCTAATGCTGCAAACGCTACATGAGAAATGATTTTATAATTAACCACTACTGGTGACTGATGGAGAGTTTAGTACTTAGGCAACACATTAGTACATAATTAATTAAATTCTCAGATTCATCAGATTATTCTTGATGACTTATTTTCAGTTTCAGTTTAGTTTCATAGAAAATCTTTGGTGATGGAGATGGAAAAGGAATTATGTTTGATGTCCCAAACTTTTCTGTATCTCTTTGTAAATCATGTGTGAATGTCTCTGTGCACACAGAGCAGGGTGGCAGCTGTAAATCCATGTTGTCAAGTGGCAGAAAATCTAATAAGAATAAGAAGAAGAATCCTTTTCTCAGTGCTTCACTATTTGGCATATTTCACTGGGTATTAACATGCGTCACTAGAAACTGAATCTGAATCATTTTGTATTTAAATTTTAGCAGGCCATGTTGAATACTGACAGTGAGAAAACTGAATCTGAATTTGAAACTGAAATGATTAGTTTGGAACTGAATTAAAAAAAATGTGAAGCTGAATGTAATTGTTCTAAAAGTGCACCTGATCCATTGCTATGGTAACGTTTTGGCACGAGCGGGCCTCTGTTAATACTTCTCTAGAGTAAATGGACTGGTTCATTTTTTAAACTGTGTGAGAATTCCCTTCAGTCCTCTGGACATGATGCTCTGAGCTGAACAGCATCAGTTTTCAGCATGTCAAAGTGACCAAAGGCTCATCATTGAGAGAAAATAGCATGTGGAAGGAGTCCTATGAATTTTCACTCCATTTCTCTTCCTGAGAAACCTGAGAGTTGTATTTTCAGTCAGAATCAATACGGTTCCTTAACAACTGAATGAAGTTTCATATTAGATTTAGTTTAAAATTTAGTAGAATTTAATTAAAAACTAATACATTCAATTTCACTTTATGTTATTTGGATTCAATGCAGAGTTGAGCTATTCAAACTGAATTATAAATGACTCAGATTCAGTTTCTGGTGATATATTTTTCCTCCCATACATTTCCAGCATCTGTTTAAAATGTAAGTTTCTCCTCCACATCTGCCATATATAGTTCAGACAGAAGCGTGGGGAGTCTTTGCAGCTGCAGGTGCATCAAACCATGACGAAAATGAGGGGGAAAGAAATCTCACACGCGCAACTGCTTGACTACAGCAGCTACTCAGATCCATGGAGTCAGGATGTAAGGATTTGCTGTATACAAACTGGAGCAAAAACCACAGTGAGGAGGATCACATGGCTCGGAATTCTAGGTCACAAACATGAAGCAGAATATATGGATAGCTGCAGCCTTTTGAATAACTGTTCCGTACCTCCTGACAGGATAGCTGAAGGAACCAAAGAATGGCACACAGAAAAGAAAGGATGTTGACTGTATAAAAACTGTGAGATGTGGGGTTAGTTGATAAGGCAAAAACCCCACTGGCATCAACAAACTACCCACAAAGTGCCGAAGGAAAGGTTTGGCGTAGCTGTGGTGCGTGTGTGCATGTGAATGTCATTTACTGACTATTAATCATGTTTGTGAACTGTGTTTGCCTCTTTACGCTGGATTCACAGCCACATTCTCCAAAAGCGTTTTCACATTTGTAAAAGTAAATAAATGATGAATCCGGCGCTGCGAATGACAAGCTGTGAAAGCCCTTGCAGCTAAGCTTAAGGACACTACATATTTTAAGTGAAAGATTTCTGTGATAGAAATCCAGAGAGGAGACACACAAGCAAGTCTTTCTACAGGAGACGGCTCGGTCACAGTGGTTTCTATAACCAAGTGGACAGCTCACTCACCCAGTCTCTGGAGACCAAATTGGCCAAAGCCTTTTCCTCTGACAATTCCCTGGTACACAAAGGAGTTGGATGAAGAGATGTAGGACACCTGGGGAGAGAGAGGAATGGAAGACAGACACTTTATGTGTCACACCCAGGCTTTACAAAGGAGCGTATCATCAAAGTGTCAGCAGCTGGTGCACGCCGAAAATGAAATATCATGTCAAAGGAGCTGAGAGGCCCTCTCATAACTGACATTTAATATGACGTTTTTCTGCTCAAGAGCACAAACATATACACACTCAGCTGCGGCGCACACAATTGAGCATGTTACATGAGAGGAATACTCCATTTGGCACGACTCACTTGTACGTAAACACTCGTGTGATTTGAGGCTTGCGACGCGCTCACATAAAAACGCACACAACAGCACTCACGCATACACTGTGACCTGCTTTTTTAATTATATCTGGAGTGTGTGGTGCCTGGGGTTGGGGGATAATATGGGAGCGGAGTGGATGGGGGTCTGTCGAGTCCTGATTACCAGGCAATGATTTAACTGACATTTTAATTAAAGAGAAAACTCTTGGTGGGCCCTCCATCTCCCCAGAGTGACAAGGTTAGTTGTATATGTGTGCTTGTGCATATTTCACAATAAAAGCGGCGTCTGTGTTTGTGTGTGAGTGTGATGTAACCCCTTCGCAGTTACAAAGAGAGGTGTTGTATTGAACCTGACCCTGGACTTGCACTTACATGTCCGTCTAGGGCCCAGTTATCTATTTTGAACTTGTTGACAAAGATCTCCACTGGGCCTCTGATCTGGTGGACCTGTAGCAGCAGCTGAGCTTCCTCCCTCTTATATGTACCTACAAGGAAAAAACACAGACAAAAGCCACACTTACACCAGCTGAAAATGATATTGCAATCTATGTGTGCGACAATAGGAATAATAAAAAGTAAGTGTTGTGGTCATTCTTTCCTTTGCTGCCTATCTTTGTTATCTTTATCTAAAGCAGTCTTGACTCAGCTCAATTAATTTGATGCTTATTAATTTCCTTAAATAGCTGAGTACTGTATTTATAGTATATACATAAATATATATATAACTTGGATGACAATGGAGCTTGATGGCACAGAATTAAAAGAAGAGCAACTGTGTCAGGTTTGGCTTCACAGGCTGGTTAGAAGGATCCATTCTGGCTCTTTTCATGGGATTTGTAGACATATAGACAGCTACAATATATGAGACCTATCCTTCAAAACTAATTTATTAAATAAGGAATAATACTGAATGATTTTAAAATAATGCAATGTAGGTCGTCTGTTGTGCAAACACAACAAAAACTGTAAATCTGAATCAGCAGCATTACTTTTAGTCCACAGTGTTGTAGCTGTAGAAAATAATTTTAACTACACTGTGATCAAGATTGATAGCACCCAGGTACAGAGGAGTGAAGTGTCCAAGCCATTACTGATGCAAATTTGTGTCTTAATGATCACAGCTGCGTGGTGATTATGTCACAGGGAAAAAAACAATGTCTGCTGTTCAGTAACAACAGCAATGATGTACTCTATGCAGCGATTTCAGTGATTTCTTGCTCCTCGTCATCGCTTGAATTTGTCTGACAATGTCTACGTGTATAAGTGAGAGGTTTTTGAGGAACTTGACTGTGACGATTATTTTTCCACTAACCAGCCAGTTTGAGTTCCACTCCACTGTGGTCGATGAGTGTCCCGTTAACCCGGTTGCTAAAGGGTTCAAAGGCAGTAATGCTGAGCATAGCTGGTTGCTTCTTCCCCAGGTACTCATAGGATCCCCTCCAGAGAGAATTCTTAGCAAATACACCTCCAGGGACTAAAAGAGACAAAGGATGAAAATATAAGAGGAGGATGATTAGCATGTGTTCGGTATAACTTGTAGTTGAGGAGATCTGTGAAATCAGAAAACAGGACAGTTAGCAGCCACATCCAAGATTTAGCATTCTGAGACATATTTCATAATTTTTTTGGATGCTAACAAATCAAACAAAAACATCTCCAGATTCCCACTGAGAAGCACAGTATGAGGTACAGACAATATTTGAGACAATTATCAGTTATCAGTATCTTAAACTACACCTGTCCTACCTGGTAATTTGGAAGGAGGCTCCTGCACTTTCCCCACTGGGCTCTTACCACTTGGACGATTGTCAGCTAAAAAGTATAAGAAAACAGAGTTAAATGAAAAAGGAATCTGCAAGTCTATTCTGTAAACAGGTACAGTGTATGCTTCAGGTAAATGAAAAAAAAAAAGATCCAATTTTCTCTGTAAATTAAACATCTCTAAGGTCGTTGCAGTAGGAGGATGCCACTACCACCAGCACTTCCTGTCCACCTGCATGACTAATAACCTCTGTGGTGGCCAAAGACAGGGCTGCCTGCGACAGGACTTGACTCATGCACCAAAGAGCAGCTCGACAGTCCCTGTGGGGCTACGACTAAGTCAGAGACACAGTTTCGCTGCTTCAAGCGAAGCACTTTAATAATGCCTTACTGCTCGCAGGGGGCCGCAGGACTACACCACAGTAGTAAACATACACCCACACAGACAAACAGAGCGAGGAGGGCTTTACACGCAACTACAAACAAAGACAGGTATACTGATGGTAGTTTATGAGCACAAACATCACTTCGGATAAATGTATACAGACACAAACAAACACACATGCACACACGCGCACTCCCACAGCTTTGTGCTTTATTAGCTGCCAGTCTTTTGAGCTGCCCTTCCATCACTGCGCCCACAGGCACTGTTAATATCCTGTATGTGCTAAGGCCAGTTCTCCTTCTTTCCCTCACTCTTAATGGCACGGCCTTAAAAATACCCATCACCCTCTATATTTCAGCAATGGCTTGGCAACAAATCCATCACATGGATACCTCTCTCTAGTACATCTTTCTCTTTAACCCATTAGCATTCATCTACCCGAGATAATTATGTGTCGATGACTCTATTTTTTTTCCTATATGTATTTAGGCCAACGCTTGGGGGTGTCTTAATGGCAGTCTATTTATCTGCTAGACCTTGTTAACACTGCCTCACCATTTATAAGAGGTACTTCTGCTAACCGAATCAATGGGATGCATTGGCCTAATCAGGTTTTTCACCCTTGTTAATGTTTCAAAGCTTGTGGGTGCGTGTGTTTGTGCATGTGTGTGTGTGTGTAACTCCATGAAGTGTAATTGTGTGATGGATGGGGGATCCTACCCTGGCATGTGTCTGAGAATAAGCAAGTGTTAACAGAGCCATTCATCAACATTAACTGCATCCCCAATTTCCCAACCTGAGTCACCACTGAATCCCACACCGCTGCATACCTCCAGTGGTTTTAGTAAAGACTGCTAATGGAAGCTGCACATTAGAAATATGAGATGAAGTGTTTTAAGTGTTTAATACATCTGTGTGCTTGCCTGGGAAAGTGGGTGGCCATGAGCACACATCTGTAGTCTTATGAGGTTTGATGAATGTATCTCTGGGTGTGTTTGTGTTGGCATTCACTCTTGTCATGTAAGTAATACTGTAGCAAATTTAGCAGCATCAGGAGCAAAAGGGACAACATGTGTGTCTATGTCCTTCCATGTTTGATATCAAGTATTCCTCCAGATTCCCTTGTGGTCATATTGTAACCATGTTTATACCTGCACAGAGAGGTGGTTTCCCTGTCCAGCTCCCATCGGACCTGCAGGTCCTGTGCTCTGATCCGCCGGCCAAGTAGAAGCCAGGTTGACATGTATAGATCAACGTGTAGCCAAGGGAAGGCAGTTCAATGGCTCTCACATCAGACTGGGCTGGCAGCTCTGGCTGGCTGCAGTGGTGAGCTGGAGAAAGAGAGTGAGGGAAAGCAAGAGGGAGAGAAGGATGAATAAGACCAAAAAAAGAAAGTGGGGTTTTAGAGGAATAAGTTAATGTTGGAATGAGGAGCAGGGAGAAGGATCAGATGAGCAACAGATGGAGAGAAAGAGTGGAAAAAAACAGACCCAAGGTTGAGGTGGGTTCAAGGAAGAGATACAAAGGCCTCAGACGGACTATGAGTCATGTAAACTTGTGCTCAAGGTTAGGGTTTTTTTTTGCTTTTCTCCAGAAATGTTTTTCAACATGAGCAGACTGTGTACTTACCAATGCACTCAGGCTGAAAACCACTCCAGGTGAGATTGGGCAGACAAGTACGAGAAATAGAGCCCTGAAGTAAGTAGCCCTTTCTACAGCTGAAGAACACAGTGCTACTGATCTGTAAGAGGACACACAAGCAAACTGAACATAAGCAAGCAGATTTTGCATTCAAAACTGGCAGTTGAATTTAATTCAGATGTTAAAATCAATTGGGGTTTATTATTCCAAAAGGGTGTTCAGTTCTTATTTAAATGGAAATTCATATATCAGCTATACTGTTTATCTACACTGCACCCCTGAAATTCACTAATGAGCCAAGAAGAAGAACAAATTACAACCATGCAAGGGGAAAAAGGGACTGAAGCACACTGATTGGTTTGGAAAATCAAAAGCTGCAAATCAATCACTGTGCTCCCTGGCCCCTCTGTGCTCCCTTTAGAAATTTGCTATCTTCAAACTGAGAAGCACCTGATATGCGCAGAGACCTGTTTCAACAAATGGCTTTACTCATGCAGTCCACACTGTGGCAAAATGCAAGGTACAGTAATAAAGGAAGAAAACACACATTGCAGTACATAAGTTTAAAAAAAAAATCTTTGAGGCTTCTTCTTTAGCTCTCCCACATAAGAAACTGCACACTGAATGGTAATAACCTGCTTTTTTGTTCAATACATGAATTCAATTTTCTGTGTGACCACAGATTCACACCTGGTAGCCTTGACTGTTGTTCTGATTTCCGAAGAGAGGAGTGCCAGGGTCTCCACAGGTTGTGTGTGTGGGATCTGAAACACAAACACACACACAAACACAGAACAATTCTATGATGACTCTCATGTTGAAGCACATCCCATTTAATATTCGTGTCACCCACAACAAATCGAGATATCACCTTAGAGACACTGTACTGTTTTACATTTTTCACAGATCAGGTATGAAATACTGACTGTGGGAGTAAAGGCCATTAATTACTGTATCCTGCAAACACATTCAAACACCCACTGACATATACAAATCTTACAGTCTGTCTTAGTGATATGAACTGATATCTGTCCTCAGAGTAGCTTGTAACATATGTTTTATTTGTCCACACACTTCGTGTTAATCAGCTAACAAACATTTAGAAAGAAAGTGTTTAATTTAGTCAAAACAAAAACTAGACTGTATTGGTAGACTGTATAAGTTAACTGTACATTTAGCACACTACTCACTGATTCACTTTTTCTTTGAAGCCTACAATAAGGACATGACATGCAGAGAAACTTCATTCAGCTGCCAATTATTACAAAACTACAAAGATTTACCACCATCATTAAATCCTTGTTCCTAAGGGTATAAGCCAGTACCACTTTTCACTTCAACAAGACAAAGTTAAAGAATTGACTGGAACTTGTCAAATCAAGAGATTTGAAATCTCAGAGTAGTTGTCATGAAATCTAGTAGTTAAACAAGAAGCCACAAGAGGCCAGTCTTTACAGTGAATTTTAAAACAGTGATAAAAGTAAGTTCAGTTCAGTTAACAATATCTCATCCCCACATTCCATGGATGCTGGTTTTCCACCAGTGGCTAAACAAAGTGGTGGCAAAAAGATGCATAGGGAAAGGAGTCTGACTTGAGGCTGTAATGAATTAATGTTCAAACTAACTGTTATTGACATTGTGCTTATTTTACAGCACATCAAATATCACAACAGACCTAAGGCTTGAACAAAACACTTGATTTTATTTACAATTTGTTTCTGACCTCTGTCTTTTCTCAGTTTTCTCATTTAAACACTGCAACTCAAACGCTATAACTCTTCCTGTTTAAGAAAGATTATTGCTTCAGGGATGTGTATCGCAGCAGGGAACAATATTGCTGATGACAAACGGATGAAAGTATGAAGGTCAATACTGGGACCAGTTTCACAAAAACATTTAGCACTGCTTTAACAGTGCTTTCACAAATGTTTGTCACTTGGTAATTACAGATGAATTTGGGATTCCTAAAGTGGTTCTGTGTCCTCATTCACAGGTCCCAAATGCAGTGTTTGCTTACATTTGTAAAATATGAAATTGCAAGAGAATTGATCTTGTGTTGCAAATCAAAGCTTGCGTGTTGTGAATTTGATGTGACAGGCCCCTGGAGCATTGCCAGACCAACAGTTTGAGAGAGACGTGATTAAGAGAGATTTGACAGAACCAGTTATTCTGAAAAAGGTGAAATAGATGTTCTGGGTTAGTGTAATTAATTACACCAATCAGAAAGGAAAACAGAGTCAATATAACTTGTTAACAAGGTCAAATGTTTTTGCATGCACTATTTTGTGGCTGGAAAATGCAATCAGCATGACAAAGAAGAACATAAGGGGCAGAATGCATTCCAGCCAATGGGAGGCTTTACTCGTACTACTGTTATGGCATGGAAAGTGTGGAAAGTGTAAGTGACAACTTACTCAACATCATTGCTTTGATTATTACGTCAAGTATTTTTTAACATATTCAATACGTCAGACTGTACCGTAAATGGAGGAACAAACAAGTAGCTTACCTATGCAAGATGGTTGTGTGCCACTCCAGGTGCCATCATATTGACAGTATCTCCTGGTAGATCCCACCAGGATGAGGGGAGGGTAGCAGGAGAAGGAGACGGAGGAGAGATAGGTGAATCCTCTGTCCTCCCTCCTCCCCTGGGCCGGCATCCCTGGGTCTCCACAGAACACAGCTGCAAAGATAAAGAAGTAGGGAGGGAAGGGGGGATGAGGGGGATGATCCACAAACCATGTTGTGTTTTGATTTAATCATTTCCCATGAGGAGGTGGGGTGTCACACAAAGGGACATGCATACTGTGCATACTAGGGTGAGACAAATGTCAGAAAGATATCAGTGACATGTAATGTGATTAGGCATTCCAGCATGGCGCCACTTACGGAAGCACTGGGGTTTCTCTCCACTCCAGTTGCCGTTGCCCTGGCATGTTAACACAGTGGGCAAGGACAACTGGTAACCTTGGTTGCAGGAGTAGCTGATGCTGGAGCCCCAGGTGAAGTCTGTACCGACAACCTGTCCATTAGGGATGGTAGGAGGGGGACCGCATACGATTGCTGCAAGGAGACAACGAGACATTGCAGGGCTTCATGGCTTTAGGATATTATGTGTTTAGTCTGAGTAAGTATTTGTGTAATACTATTTCTATTTATAAATAATATTTATTTCTATATAATATTTGTGTAATAAAAGTAGACGACTACTTCTGTGTCAACAATATCTGTAACATTCATTTGCTGTAGCTTTCCATAATTCCTTCCTTTCTTGCAGCTGCTGCTGTCATCTACATTAACATCATCATCAACAACTTTACCTTTACAGAGAGGTTTGGTGCCATTCCAGGTGCGGTCCTTGGTGCAGATGAGAGTTGAGGCCCTGTCGGCATCCATAGTGAAACCAGGAGAACACTGGAAACTGACCGTGTGGTTGTAGGTGAAATCATTGCCCAGCCTCACACCGTTGGCTGGTACTCCAGGGTCTCCGCAGTTGATTACTGTGAAAATGCAAAAGGATATATGAAAATGTTATCCGACAATATCACAGCAGAAGTGGAACACAAGGACAGCGATGCAGAGGAGGTTTCTCTCTTAAGAAAAGCTGCAACTGTTCACTACCTCATTATGTTGGAGCCATATATTTTTGATGGATCAGTTTGTTTTATATTTGATTGTGCTCTGTTAAACAAGAAAATTATACCAAACACTTAAGATGAAATGCAAGTAAGTAAACAAACCACTTGCACACATGATGGAGCCTCAGAATTAATTAAGTTTTATATGCACTTGACCCAAGTAGTTCACCTCACAAACAAAACTTAACAATCCAAAAAGCAACATAGTTGATATGTCTCAGCTAATTAGTGCCAATTGTTTATGGATGACCACTTTTGGATGTAATAGTTTGTATTCACTATCGTGCTGATCAAGTCTTCAATCACATCTCTGACACTGTGACTTGATGTGTTTAATCTGAAAGAAACTTCCATGTACTTTGATTGTCTACAGCTTTTAGGATACAGAGAGAGTAACTCTTGTGATGGGTATCCCTCTATAGAAGCTCCCTGAAGCTCCGAAATTAACCACATTTTCTCCTTGATTATACTTTTGCATCCTGTGGGGAAAACAGCGTGATTGAGTAACAACAGTGAGAATTCCACTGCATGACTCAGCAGCATCATAATGCTGTAAAAATCAAAGACAGAAAGTCCAGAGCACAGAAGGACAACTTGCGCTAAGTTGCCTTGGGACAAAAAAGGCATTATTAAATGCATATGACCAACATTCCAGTGAAATGCCCAGTAGGGTGAGGTAACTGGGCCTGTTGGAGGTGTAGTGTCTCCCCTTGATTGAGCAAGCACTTACAGTACATTTCCCACCGGGCTGGTAATGGTGTGTTGCCTGCAGCTATAATGTCTATCTAGGACTGTGCACCCTGCAAGATTACCTACTGGGCTGAGATATACGGTAGTGAGATAATTTCCCCTCACCCATAACAATATTGTAACACTTTGTCACCAACAAACAGGCCACCACTTTTTTACATGACACTGTAGGTGCTAAATAACACTTTTAAACAAGAGTGAATTTCAGTTACAGTATGCAGGTTACAGCTAAAATGCAGAGAGCACTAAAACCAACCACTTCTACTAGCCACCTTAGTCAAGTAAACCTACAGTTTTTATCAGATCTATAGAAATCCTTTGACCAAAAGTGCTCCTATTGACATGTCCGTAACTTACTAAAGGTGTTCTACTGAAGCGGGTCAACATGTACCCTTTCACTCCTATGGATTACAGAGTCCTGAAATCCATTATGGTGCTGCTTAGAGTTTATCCTCTCCATTCAGAAGAAACTGGTTCCCTTAGTGACCTCTATTTGCCAGGGTCTCTTGGCTCTATATAGCGGCTGTGTGTCTCTTGTGAGGCAAGATGATAAAAGGCTGTCAGTCAGGTCTGTGCCATTTGAGTAGACCACAGCTCGCACAAGTTTTGCATGACTGAGCCAGGGACCCACACAAGTATTTCATCACAAAAGAAAATAAATGCATTTACAAGTGGTTTACATTATTTATCTTGCATACTGTTGCTTTTTTAACCCATAGACACTGATCCCTGCTGTCAGAACTATTCACCAAATTACAAAGTGAACTACTGTTCAACAACAAATAAAGGCGAGAGACTTGAAATGTGTATAAGTCTGGGAAACTGAAAGGCATCCTCTACTGGAGCATGTATTCCATTTAACTCTGTACAAAAAGATAAGCACTGTACATAGAGAGACACATTTCTGTCTCTGTGAGAACTGTTAATTACCAGAGCACTCGGGCATGTTGCCGGTCCAGGTCCCATTGACAGTGCAGTGTCGGGTGAGCAGGCCAGTAGAGTAGTAGCCCTCCCTACAAGTGTAGGTAATGGACCTGGAAAACGTTAGGCCATCATGGACCAGGATCTGGGCGTTCCTTGGAGTTCCTGGGTTTCCACAGGAGATCACTGGGAGAGAAAAAGAGGGGGTAGAAAAGGATTAGGTACTATTCATTTACAAACTAAATCCTGAGTGACCAGAGGAGAAAGTTAATTATGTGCCGTGGTGGTGGCTGAGGGGAGCATGGGCACAGTGCCAGACTCTGCTTCACCTCAGTATTTTTGGAAAAATAAGAGACAGATGAAACATATTCTACACCCTGACTCTCTTCTCATTTCATTCCTCATTCCACTCACTTTTCTCAGTATTTAACCTACAAACTTAAATACCTAAAACTTGAAATTATATTTTTGTACACAGCAATGAAGTAATATTCAAAGCTGTTTCTAGTCAGAGATTAGAAAGCAACCAATCACCATCACACATATTTTGTATGTTCTTGTATCTTGAAAGTTTCTTAAAAGAGTCTAAGACTAAAGACTTAAATAAGACTCTAAATGAATCAAAACCTAGGTTGTTTTTCAACCACATTCCTTTAACACTACTTCATGTATTCACTTCGTTGTTTTCTTTTTGCTCTGTTCTTCATCCACCCACCCAAACATCACCCTCATCAGCTTCCCCTGTGTCCTACTTCATAAGTAACTTTGATGGACACATCCTTTGCTGAGAAAGTCCCTCAGTGTCTGTCCGGCCGCCAGCGATGGTTCTGTTCATTAAAGTCTCCAGCTTGCCCCGGGCCCTGTCAGAGCCCTGTGGGCTTCGCCCTCCCGTAATGACCAGATGTGGCCTGGCCCTTGAAGTCTGTGCCAACCGAGAACAGGTGGGCAACCTCGGCTACTGGGCATACCACACTCCAGAGAGGGAATGAGCAAGGGAAGGGAGAGAGCTGGTGGTGGCATGGTTATGTGTGCATGTGTGTGTGTGGATGTTCAGAGATCAAGTGAAAAGAGCCAAGAAGACTGGATGAAGATTCTGTATATAAGGAAGAAAAGGGCTGTATGTTCATGGAGAGTAAGAAAGGGGCAGGGAATACAATAAAAACCACTGATACAATTTCCAACTGTAACTGCAAGTATATAGATGGATTAATTATTTGTTTAGTGGGAGATGGATAGAAGCCCTTAGACGCACAGGTCAAACGGTTCATGCAGTATCTAAAATGTTGGTTAAAACCCCCACAAATATCAATAATTATAAAACTGTTGTGAAATCAAATATGGATGCATGTACAGTTAAACACAAAAAACAAAACAAATGCATGCTATTGATAGAAATCGATTTGATAATCAAACTATATTCAAATTATTCAAATTGTTTGCATGAGACTATCTTTAACGGCCTCTTTCCATTTTACTTTTTTTTGCTGCATTCAAGATATATGACAAAAGAACTGCAGTGTGTAGTTTTTCTATTGTTTGTGATGTCTTTGTTCTGTCTCAGCAATAATAATGCGCAGTGTAGGGCCATAAGACCCAGAGTGATCAGATGCATACACACTAAATTGTCAGAATCTGACTTTTCAGGTGTTGGCAGCAGAATGGAAGCAAGGACAAAACAAAAGAAAGCCGTATGGGGTTTAATCAATAAGGAAATAGGGAAAACATTCTCTGTCGTGTGACCCATTCTCAGTTTCTCAATCACATTTTTGCAAATGCACACAAAACACATGCAAATTTGCAAAAGTGTCTTTCATTCGATTTCCAAAGGCAGTCGCTAATTACACAACCAGTGACTGTTGCAACAATATAAGCCGCAGTTTCTGAGCTTAAAATGTGCAATTCAGTGATGGGATTTGTTGAGGTCAGCTAGCTCTGAAAAGGCATCAAAATGCAGCGATGATGAAATATAAACACTTATTAGCAAAGTAACCACATTCTAAAACATCCACTAAGGCCACAATTAACTCCAATTGAAGAAAATTATTTGAGTGTCTGTTACCCCTGAAATTATAATACAAACCTGCGCACACAAAGGTTTGCAGAACTAATGCAATGGGAGTAATTAAACAAACTCCCGAGGAAAGGAAGTGGAAAGAGAAAGAAAAAAAGGATACGCAAATGAAAAGACCACTTCAGAGAAAAACAAGCTACCGAGATGAAATGAAATGTAGTTGCGTTATATACTGTATGTCCATAATGCAATAGAAGTTCAGTGAACATCAAGTTCAGCTTCAGTTATCACACAAGGATAACTCTCCAGCTGGCCTGTTTTAAGCGTTACTAGAGGGTCAGATTTGTGTTTACTCATTCCTGCTCCTAAGAAGTCAATCAAAGCATCTATCCATTCATTTACCACCAGCTTAAGTTGCAGCGGCAGCAATTTAATCTGCAGCTCACACATGATTTTCCCCACGTGATGTCCTCAAGTTCCTCATAAGGAATCCCAGGGCGTTCCCGGGCCAGATGGGATATCTAATCCCTCCATGGTCCTCTGGGTCTGCTCCAGGGTCTCCAGTTGGACGTGTCCAGAATACACCCACAGTACATCAGCGAGGAATCCTGATTAGATTCCTGAAAAACCTCAATGTGCTGCTTTGAACACAAAGGAGCAGCTGTTCTAGTCCAAGCTCTTCCTTGATATCCAAGCTGCTCAGACAATCCCTTAAGGATTTTACTTTTTTTATTACTACCCAAAGCTCACAGCTAAAGGTAAGAGTTGGTACCTACATCAACTTCTCAAATGCAAACTTCACTTTAGGGCTCAGAACAGAAATGGGTGGACGCCGCACCAATCTGCCTATTGATCTAATCCTCAATCTTACCCTCACCTCACCCAACCTCAACATTTATACATTTCTTTACTTGAGCAGGCAACCTTGAGATTGAATCAGAAATAGAATCACGGATGATGCACAGGTTTCGTACACACCCACGGAGAACGTATTTGACTCAGCATCAACTGAGCTCTGGCTTAGGTTATGTAAATATAAATATGAATATATAAATACATTTCAGAAGCGATGATCTCAGCACCTCATATTCCCACAGCTACCACCACAACACATGTTGGTTTGTTCAAGTACAAGAAACACATGTAGATTAGAGGCAGAACCCCCATGACCCCTCCTTTTTGTGTGAGGCTAAAGGAATGAGGAGACAAGGCTAAAATCCATATCTATCCTGAAAGTCTGACAGACTTAGCATACCAACACTCCTCCTGAGCAGTGTGATTCTGCTGTGTAAATGATGCTGCTGTGTGCATCCATCCAATCATCTTGTTTGCCATTAGAAGATAAAAAACACATTAAATTCTTGTATGTATTCCTTACCATTACACTCGGGTTGGGTGCCGAGCCACGTCCCATTGGCCAGACAAGTTCTCTCTGGTGAACCCTTCAGGATGTAGCCGGGCTCACAGCTGAAGCGGACAACACTGCCCACCGTAAACTCCTCTCCCAGACGGATTCCATGCACAGGAACGCCTGGATCTCCGCACAACCCGGCAGACTCGCCTGGAAAGATAACACAAGAAAAGAAAAACACTCTGTAACAAACGCAAAAAAAAAAATTGAGCGCTCACATTTTTGTAGAATGACATTAGCATTCATGGACAAGACATTAAAAATGTACTGACCACATCAGTGATATATTCACATTAACACACAAGGGTAATTCGATTATATTAGGCTATATTAGTACAGGAACACAAACCTCTTCTTCCGCCTGACAGCCATCCAACAGAAAAATAATGTTTTCCGACCTCCCTAAGGAGTGACTACCTTCCCAAATACATTAACTATATCACTATGTCTATTTGTTCAACATGCAGAAAATGTGCAATGCGATGTGATTTCTCATTTCACTGACTTGACATATATTTGGCACCTTGCTTCATAATTCCACATATCCATTTAAAACAATTGCAAATCGTTTAGTACTGCTGTGTACTGCCCTCGCTCCTCATTTTACAAGGCATTGGTCAACATCACTTTAATAGTGCATAGCTAAGAATGTTGGGAAAATCTTTATAAAAAGGTTGTGTTTATTGCCTGTGGTGAGAACACTGGCAATCCTCGGGATATATATGAATGTCATGAATTGTGACATTAAACTGTCAGCATGGTATTTTATTGTCAGCTTGTGGGTCTGTGTGCGTGCTGGTTTGTGTGTTTCTGTCACTGTCTGTGTTTGTGTATGTTTCTGTCACATTTGTATTTGTGCTGATGGATTTGTGCATTTGTATTATGTGTGGACACCCCCATGGTCTTTCTCGTGTATTTTTGGTATACTGGGACCTCTGAAGCGAATCACTGTATGGGGGCCAGTGTCTTTATAGTGCTTCATAACCCAACTGAGGTGTGGGCGTCCCTGTTCCTCAATCAAATATGAGCAGATTAAAGCAGTTTTATGGAGGACACTCTCTTTGTCCTTGAGGCTTGCAGAGCAGACAGGCAGCTCCATCTTTGGTCCACCTACTTCGCTCATTACTTTCTAACAGCTGCCACCCGAATTCTTTATTTGTTGGCCTGGCGTTATGAGGGCATTGGTGTGACTGAATGGTGATACTCCAACTGAATTAATCAAGTATTAGAAACAGAAAGCTAGAAAGTGGATGAGAAAAGATCTACACTTGCAGATAGTTTCAGATATTGAAGATTGAATGGTTCCAATCTGTTAATTAAAGTTGATCTTGAACATGTAGTCAGAAAGCTTTCACACAATGAGGCTGTTTTCAGTTTTATCCGTCTGAAGCGTCAGACAGTCAATCTGGGTGTAGTTTTCCGTACCGGAGCAGTGTGGCGGCGAGGCGCTCCACTGGCCGTCCAGCTGGCACGTTCGCGTTGTATTTCCGATGATGCTACGCTGGCCGATGCAGCTGTAGCGGATGACTGAGCCTGCTGTCCGACGGTCACCTGAGATCTGGGCGTAAGGAGGCATGCTGGGACGATCGCACAGCACCACTGTCCAATCAGAGAGGAGAGGCGAGAGAAAGAGGCGATGAAGCAATGAAGTTGAACAGCCCTGAGGCGGTCAAGAATTGATAAATGTACCACATACTGAATATGCTTTCTTGTTAGCAAAACTATACAGCGTAGTAATGCTGGGTGACACTGGATTTGTGTTTGTTAGCACCACATTATCAGAACACATCTTATTAACAAACTTTCCAACCAATTAAGAGACTTAGTTCCATCAGAATGCTTCATCACTAAATGAAATTGAGCTTGTCTAGATTATAAATGCAAAAAAAGATTTCTTCCTCTGAAATGAAGTATACCCAGTATTTTTTTAACAAACTGAGTATAGAGCGTTGCCTTATGAGTTTATACAGTTTTACTGTCCACTTCTTCAGTATATACAAAAAACTGGAAATCCTACAGCACCACTTACAATCAACCTCTGAGATACTTACACAGGCACTTGGGCAGGGAGCGATCCCAGGTGCCGTCCCCCTGACAGGAGATGGAGCTGGTGCCCAGCAGGTAGTAGCCTGGGTTACAGTGGTATGACACAGTGGTCTGGAAGCTGTAGCGATGCGGCCCACTGGGCAGTACCTGCCTTATGCTGTTCTCTACGTGGCCCGGCTCAGTACAGTTAACAACTGCAGAAAAAGATGCAAGGGGGAAGAAAGCACAGGAGTCAGAGGGAAAAGAGATCTTCTGTTTATCTAAAAAATGGTCTAAACTGGTTTAATATTGGAACCTTTCTTTGACCTTTGTTTCATATGTAAAATGTTACTGACTACGAGAAAGACGTGTGGGGTAGGCTCTTTTCATTATTATAATGATATGCTGTGTATGCGTGTGTTTCTGTGAGTATATACACATACATAAATATATATCTATTTATATGACACAAGACAAACAGAGAAAATGCACATTTCACAAGCAGAGATTTGTTACTCTTGCTTTTTTATTCTGTCCGTCCATTCCCTTCCTCATCCACTATTTTCACCCATCCGGCATCTATCCATCCACCCCAATCCAAATGAAGTAGGAGGCAGACTCCGGAAATAAACATTTGCTTCATTAGAGCCAGTCTCCTGCTGGCCGCCATGTAGCAGAGATGGTGATGGATGGGGAGCTCACAGGAGAAGAGGCACCATGTCAGTTTAGCACCAGATGGAGAGAGTTAGGGAAGGGGAGAATGAGGGATGAGTGAGAAGCGAGGGACAGTAAGGGGGGTGCTGTACAGAGTAAGAGAGGAAGAGGCCCTGATGGTGCAGAAAATATTAAAATTCATGACAGAATGTCAGGCTATGACTGCTACCGGCACCAATCCATCTTGAGTGTCTCAGATACAAGACAGAAACCAAAACCTTACACTGCCTCAACAAAGTCACAATAATGTGAGTCAGAGTTGCTGTCTATTCTATATTGTGAACCACAACTAAATGTGTACTATGATGCCAAAACTATAATGACTTCTAAAACACTGCCTGGGAGTGCCCACGCAGCCATTATGTCCCAGTTTGTCTTGCCAGTCTTGCCCCATGAGTGTGCCTTTGCCACAGCCAAAATGAACCCATTGTATGCTAATGTGCCTAAAAGCTTGCTCATTTTCATGCTCCCAAGCTGGCCGGCACAGCTAAATCACCCCCAAAATACCTATTATAATGTATTCCTTCCAGTGGAGTGCTGACCTGTGGTGCCATCATTTACAACTTATCGCATAATAATACTACAAAGTGTTTTCGAAGCTTCAGCACGAGACTTTCCAAGCTCAGAATTCAGCTTTGAATGAATGTGCTTGGGCGACACAGGCTCAAAAGCGATCCAACAGTCATCTAAAACGACTGACCTCCTGGTAAATTTTTGTGTGTGGCCCAGTGGGCAGCGAGAGAGGAAGTAAAAGGATGAAAGGAAAAGAAGAATAAAAGTGAGAGGGGAAGGAGGGCAGAGGTAATTCATCTCTGTTCCACTCAGAAGTGGGGACCCCAGTCACCCTCTCCTCCTCTTGGCCTCCTGCCATGTAACAGCCCTGTGAGTGGTGTGTTAGAGTGCCTTTTTTTTCCCTGTCTTGCATCTCTTCCCTTTTATCACTGGGAGACAAATAAACACACATACACAAGTCATCCAAAGAAGGAGGTGTTGTGGCTCTGTTGCTGGGACTCAAATTGGTGGTGATTAGAGGGGGACAGGAGACTGGCCATGGCCGGCTGTGTTCTCCTGCTCCATGCATTATTGATGGAGCTTACAGACTCTTTTAGTTAAAATCTGGACCATGGAAATCATTACCTTTGTCTGACTGACTTCTGCCCTACCCTCACCTTTATTCCTGCCTTCTGTTTCTATCTGCTACTCTCTCTTGCTTTCAAAGAAAAGCAGATGGTTCGGCTTAGCTGAGGCTAAGGTGAGATGCAAGGTAGAGGAAGCGGATGTCATCCCAGCGCTTCTAGTTTTCTAAGTACACGGCAGACAGCAGAGCATGCCTCACCAAATATGTCTCGAATGTAGTAATTAAGGTGATAAATCTGATTGACAAAAAGACCTCTAAGCTACTTATGTCTCCACATCAACAGTGAGGATAATGTGCCATCAAAACAGATGCCCAAACCCACCCACACACACAGGCGCACGCAGTTTCACACAAAATGCATCTCAGAGTCAGCATCTGCATGGAAACAAGGCCAATGCTAATATGATGTCACTACTAGAGCGGAGAGATTTAAGGCGTATGTCTGGGAGAAAATCTCGCCTGCTTATGCATGCAGCAGCCAAATGCACTTCTCTCTTTTTTTAACAACTGAAGAAGGATTCCAGTGAGACTTGTAACCTCCTCATCCCTTCATAAATGTGCCAAAAAAAGGGCTGAATCCTTTCTCTCCTCATTTAAAACAAACTCTTAAGTCAATCCGTCACTAGTTCTGTCACCGCCTTGTCACATTCAGGGCCCGACCTTGCGAGCGCCCTTTCTGTGCCTGTCACAAAGCCCTCAGTTAGTGGGGACTTAGAGACAGACGTGGGTGCCGAGATACATCGCTTGTCGCAAAAACACTGCCAAATTAAAAGTCCTTGCCTCGCTCATTCAAAGCAGAGCAGGGTACTTCTTATTCTGAGCAAAAAGCCTGGTTGTGGTCTCCAAAGGCTGCTGTCTTTCACACGAGCTCAAGGATCCTGTGATTGTTTTTGGCTGTCTCTGCATGGTTATTAACCAAGTTTGTTTCCGTGACAGACAGGTGAGTCTCAGGGTGTAACAGAGGCAGATAGGCTAAGAGGAAATAACATCAAATATTATCCGGAACCTCCACGGACCATGTGGTTGAGACCGTGGTAATTAAATAATCCAGTCTTCTCTTTGGTTTTTCATTTCAATTTCCCCTAATATGCATCGTTTAAACTCCTTCTCCCTTAAGGGTGTCTCTGCGCATCGTCTCCGCTCTCTCTGTGATTGGGGTCATCTGTGGTCACACGAGGTATGACCTTGTACAATACAATAGGTAATTTAATACGTACCCACACAAGAAGAGAACAGTTCCCCTACAAGCCATGTATGTGGGAACAGGCACACTTTTGACAGTGTCCTCACTCTGTGCATTAGGTATGCACATAGCTGATGTCAGCATCCTTTTTAGGTCTCAAATTATTCATACAGTATGATACATTCAGCATACACACTAAAATTACATTTGCTATGCTGCTTGTACATTGCTGTGCTGTGATCATATATGCATCTGAACATTTTGCTTGCATTTGTATACAAAACATAAAACTTGGTGTTGAGAGAAAATTACCTTATAAATAATTCTCACATTTAAGTAATTTGTTTGTTCACATGAAAAACTAAACAACTTTGTTTCATGAAATTGCTTTTTTGGAAACAACTTACTGGATCCAATGGCTACAGCAGCAGTTCCAAACGTGCTGGCTCCTTGCATTTATATTTCTATCTATTTATTAAACTATAATAGATGAATCAACTGATTCTTGGGTATGTACTTGACACTTACTTTTACACCTGGGGAGGGCGTTGCTCCACTGTCCATTGGCTTGGCAGGCAGATTTTACAGCTCCCTGAAGGACATATCCCGTATTGCAGACAAAGCGCACCACATCATTTAAGTTGAACTGAGTTCCCTGGGTCATACCAAAGGTTGGGTTGCCAGGGTGACCACATGTGATGGCTGGAAAAAGAGAAGAAGAAAGAAAATCATGGTCATGCATTTCCAGACTAAAATCCGAAGGTTTAATATGAGACAATGAATTCGGAGAATCCTCCAACCGTCCACCATCGGCCAGTATATATACGCAAGTGTGAGTATGGCACGTGAAGAAGAAGGCAGGGGAGTCTCGCCATTTTCAGCTAACAATCATGGAAGACCCAGTCACAAAAAAGAATACAAAATCCCCTATTTGGGATTATTATGCTTTAAATCGATTGGAGCTCTTGGGCTGGTGTCTCAACTCCCAGCCGTTCTGGAGCTTTTGGGCAAAAGTAAGATAATCACTGACTTCTTCCGTTCTCCCTCTCATTCTTTAATAAGTGATTTAGAATTATTTCACTGCTAGGGAGGGATGTGGTGAACTGGCTAGGTAAAGCACACGTTTCAAATCGCCACCGTTCCTGAAATCACAGACAGAGAAATGACTTTGTTTTGTTACAGTCTTTTTTCCCCGATGTGCTATTGAATACATATTTTAGCCCACTCCCCTGGCTGGAGGGAGAACTTGCCTCTTAATAATATATATATCTATATATGCATATATATAGATATATTTGTCCTATCACCCAGCCCTAAGACACCTGAAAGCCACAGGCCCCACTGGAGCTGCACTAGCTGTATGTCTTCATTTCCGCCATTGGCCGCTCTTAAAACAATCTTGTAAAATGAGTATTATAGAAGAGAATAGTGTCACTTTGGTGTAATTACTCCGTCTTTGAAAATGTCATGGTAAAACTCGAAGCAAAAGGTTTTTTACAGTGCCTTATATTCAGGAGCCTGTGGAGGATCTTTCTGTAAAATGTTCAATAACAGGAATTAATTGGTGATCAGTACCAGATGGCTTGGGTCTAATCACACTAAATTGGCGGTCGGTATTGGCTCTAAACTTGCCTGATAAGAGCGTCCCTAGGTATTATATAACTGCACTTATTACACATCATTAATTAGAAATACTATTAAGCTGAGAAAAGGTTGGCAACTTTGTAGAAAGTTAGTGGAAATTGTCTTAGGCCCAATTGGGGTCATCTGAGCAGTTTAGTCTTATCCACTATACGACCGATAGATTTACCAACAGTTAACTGCTTTGTGCACTTACGGACACAGACAGGCGTTCGTCCTGACCAGCGGTGATCCTGTTCACAGATCCGCACTGACACCCCAATGAGACGAAATCCTGGGTTACACTGATAGACAACACTGCCTCGATAGTTATAGTTCTCCCCAATAATCTGTCCATTCACTATGGGCTCTGGGGTACCACAATGGCCAGCTGTGGATGAATGAAGAAGAAGGAAGTCAAGCTAAGACACTGATGTTTTCAATACATTTTGGGAAAAAAAGCAGAATTTGAAGTTATTAAGTATTTTCGGGTGCTTAAGTTCTCACCTAGACATTGGACCTGCGTTCCACTCCAAAGCCCATTAGACATACACTCTCGCACCCGAGAGCCCACCAAGGTGTATCCTGTGTTGCAGGAGAAAATGGCAGTGGCTCCATATACAGTCAGTGTTCCAATCTTGTTGCCATTTGGTGGAGTCCCAAGGTCCCCACACGAGATGACTGAAGGGAGGGAAAGAACATCATATATTACAACCCCATATAATCAAAATACAATCAACAATAATCATTTGTTTGTTCCGAAAATGGTTTTGTTTGGCTTTCATTCATTGTTTTGGTTAGATTTGTATCTATTTAGTTCTTTTCACAGTGTTTCTTATCGCAGTGGAATAAAACACATTTGTATGCAATTATTTCTCAAGCTTGACAAATTACTGTTTTCTGGCAGAGCTTTTTCTATTTCTTAGTGTAAATAAAGGAGTTAACTCAACAAACTGAAAGAAAATGAGACTATGGGATATGCAGTTTACACTTACTCTCACAGACTGGCCGTGGATCTGGATAGTTCCAGGTGCTGTTGGCTTGGCAACGAATGACCCTTTGACCCCTATAGTAATATCCTGGGTCACATATGAGCATCATTATAGCGTCATATTGGTTTTGAGTTCCATAGATCAGCCTCCATCTCCCATGTTCCACAGCGGAGTGGCCGATGTCAGGGCAGGTCACCGCTGCAGGAAGAAGAAGATTAACAGGTTTGCTGCTGTTTAAATCTAAAATCTGAATCTGAAATTATAGGTAACACAGATTCTTAATGTATGCCCATGTGTTTGTTCTTTTGATAATACTGTAACTAAACAAACTGACAATAAGAGAAATACTCACGAAGACATCTGGGCGGGGCCTCAATAGGGCTCCACCTCCCAGATTCCTGACAGATGACTGAGGTGGTGACAGGCCCGGCAAGACGAAATCCGGGATTACACTGATATGTAGCCCTTGCTCCTAGAGAGAAGTCCTGGCCAACAATACTGCCATTGACCGGAGGTACTGGCATACCACATGACATGACTAGAGAGGAAAGAGGGATCCAGGAAGAAGGTAAGGCAGAAAACAAATGTTGCTGGTAGAATAAAAGCACAGGTAGCAAAGTTTATTTTAACAGCCATCTTTGTATGCAGAGTGCCAAGCTCACAAAAGGCTTCCTGTGCAAACACACTCCCAGAGCCAGCATTAATGTGCAGTAAACATTAGCTCGGGCTGCCATCTGCACAATAGTAAACAATCAAGTCTAGAGAGAGCACATGCAATTCATGTGGAGATTACACCTGGTGCAGGCTTGACCAGACATTGAATGGCTGCCCTGCTGATCTCGGTTTTCGCTTCAGTTGATACGGTTAATAAATCTGGTTATGAAGCAGACTCTGGAAGTAGAGCTTTCAGATTTCATGCTTTTGTGATGGAGTATAAAAGAAAATCTGAACAAAAACAAATGGAAAATTCAATGAAATTGCAAATCAATAAAGGTGGAGTAACAGCATCACAGGCTTGTAAAATTTCAAACATTCTGAATTCGTTTTGATAAAACCACTTTTAAATCCGTGTGAATAAATCCTATCTCAGTGGCTATAGCATAATTTATACCATTCATTTTATTTTCAAATAACAAAACCTTTAAACTGTTTAAACTGTTATAATGTGTTGGTCTCAACTGAAGTGGGTAATTGCTATTGTTGATTGCATAATAGAAAAAAATGAACACAATGACAAGCAGGAAACTCCGACTGCAATTCTTAAGACTGACATATCAAATAATTCAGCTCAGGTAAACCAAATATCATTAATCTGATGCAGTGTTATCTTCAAAGCAATTCTGAGGAACGACAAAGTGAGCTTCCTTGAAGCAAGCCTAAGGCTGAGGGGCTGTTGGTGATGGCACACTGTCAGCTGAAATCACACTTTGATCCAGAGCAAATGGATTCAGTGATAGTTTTTTCAATCGACTTAAATCAGGATGACTGAACTTACAAAATACATTTGGTACAAAAATGTCTGCAGCTCTGCAAGCCAGTTGGTTGAGTGTTGAAATCTTGCTTTCTTTACTTTTGAGACGGGGGGCTAAATGCTGAGCTCTGTCAACCTAACTTAATGTGAGAAAATTCTTGTAAAAGTTGATTAGCATATGTAACTTGAAATGACCCTGCTCTAGCTAATTTTATCAAGCTGATTTGTCTCACTTAAAACAACAATAATAACACAACATAGTCTATTAGACTTATGCATCTATGTTTTTCTTCTCACCTTGGCAAAGTGGCACTGGTGCGTTCCACTGGTAGATCCCCTGTGCAGTCCGGGTGCATGTGGCACTGCTCTGGCCAATAAGTCGGAAGCCCTGGTCACAGCTGAAACGCAGGGTGCTGCCCGGCTTAGTGCCCGTAAGACTGTGCACTGTGCCATTCACAGGGTTGTTTGGAGGGCTGCAGTAGGCCGCTATGAAAAAATAAAAGAAACAGGTAAAGATATAAATACATATACCGATAAAATCTAGTGCAACAAGCATAAAAACCTAATAATGGTGCAAAATGATGCAAGATGTTGAGGAGGTGAAGGATTAATGTGTTTTCAGTGGCACAGGGCCTCAGACCGCCTTTGCATCTGTCTTCTGCGCCTGGCGTGGAAAAGGAGGATATGTAATAATACAAGCTCTACAATGCAATCTCTTTAAGGCAAAAACTGCAGACTAGAGACAGGGAAAATTGATTAAAGGAAACTAATGTTCTACAAAGCGAAACAGGAGTTTGTCAGCTGCAGCAGAGGAAGATCATAAAAGTGATGGATACATAATAGCAGGAGCAAAGTATCTGTTTTTGTTTGTTGGCTAAATTGGTGGCTACAATAATCGTTCATCATCCCAAATGGTGCCAGCAACAGGTCCCTGGTTTCAAACGAATGGAGAATTGAGTTTTCCACATCTCAAAATAACATGACATCACTTCACACCTCCTGCAGAGTAAAAAGAAAAGATGAAGATGTTGCACATTCTGACGACATTTAGGAAAATATTGTGATGCTACGGTACATGGCACAGACAACGGTGCTTATTGTGGGGACATTAGGATGGAAGTGGACCACAGATACCAAAGAAGGAAATTATCCATTACACTTAATCACTGTGACCACTTTACAGTTCTATAAAAATGCTAATTTCAACTCACACGTGGCAACGAAAATGGCCGCTCTTTCAAGTCAGTGGGAATTTTTAGCACCATGCAATCAGATAACACTCTCTCACTGTATAAAAACTTAAAGCCATGTCAGAAGTGTAATACATATTCAGCATCACTGTCTCACACAAATTGTTCCAGTGAGACGGAGAATGTGAGACTCTTCAAGCAAGCTGACAGACCATCTTGTGGCACTGAAGCGATGTTAGATAAAACAGACCTCATGTGGAATCTGACACTAAGGTTTGCTAAGAAAGATGTAAGATTTCTTGATGATACACTGGAGGCATACCACAGGCTTAAGTTGTTGCATTCAAATTTGAAACAATTGTCTTCTCCAAAATCAGCATGGAATGAATTCTCAGTAATGGCTTGATGTGGAGGAAAAAAAGTTTAAAAGTTTAAAAGTTTAAATTCAGTGATATTTACTATGCTGACAGAGCTACTGTATGTTCCTTGACAAGACCTTCTCCTGTCAGTCGCCGTGACTGGCGGCTCCCGAGCCACCCTTGAGTTCAATTCTTCGCTTCTCTCTGTGTCTAACTCATTTGTCCCTCTTTCTGTGTTCCTCGCTCCTTCCCCTCTCTCTGCCTGTTATTGCATAGAGCTTGTCTCGCTGCAATCAGCCCCGCAGCTCAAAGGAATAAGATCCACATTGGCAGGTGACTGGATTGGAATAGATAATAGGGAGGAGGAGATGGGGTGGAGGAGGGAGGGAGATGGCGATACAGACAAAGGGAGGGACATGTGGGCATTAAGAGATCGTAAGAAAGATAGTGAAACAGTCGGGCAGACTGTAAGTTGACTGAATCAATGGAATGGATGAACATGTCTCAGTGAGGTGAAATGGTGGGAGACGTTATGAAGAACAGAACTGAAATGGGGAGTTGCTGGGGAAAATGTGTGCAAGCTGCTGATGGAGGACCGGTCCATCGAGACAAAAGACGGATTGATGAAGAACACAGCCGAATACACTGAATCTCCCCGTGCCATCTGTTTCTTCCTCCCCACAAAGGTACTACAGAAGGAAAGTCCATATTGACCACGGCAACTTGTGGGTTTCTCAGCCATCACTTAGTCCTTCTGTCACTTAGTCTGCTATGGCAAAATCCATCATGGTAAAGAAGAGAAAAAAAACGTAAAAGAGGCGTGAGGAAAAAAAAGGGCAGAAACGACAGAATATCCGGTTGGGGAGACAGGGAGCTCCACTGAGAGGAGGAGAGAGACGATTAGTCAATCTGGCTGAGTGGTGTTGATACAGAACGGAGGGAGCCTTTTAAATATTTACAGTCATAATTCACAGCAAGTTATGCAGGTGCCGTATATTAACAGATCCTTCATGGGAGCAGGACAAAACAGGGGAATAATAAGGAAAACAAGAAACAGCGTTTACTAATTCCCAGGCCTGTGCTGCACAGCAAGAACTGCTGCAGATGCCTGCAGCCTCCGTTAGGTTGTCATGGAGATGGGTCATATTTCTAGCTATTTCAGCTGCAGTTGGCAGCCAAAATCTTGGTTTTGTTGACACAGTACATCAGGGTGCGTCTGATGCAGTCGACCAATCTCCACAAGTCAATCAATAAGTCATCAATTTTTTCAAGTAAATCAATTCTACCTGAAATCACATTTTATTAAAAAAAAAAAAAAAAAAAACACAATAACAAAAAAAAAAACCCTGGCTTGTAACTTTCAGCCTAGTGAATGCCTGGTCTTCACTCACCTGAGTAGCGTATGCGAAAGCCTTTGTGACTGGTAGTGTGATCGAAGGACCAGTGCAGGTAGACTTTGTTAGTGGAGCTGGTGATGCTGAGTGGGTTGGAATAGTTACCACTGAGGGTAATCAGGAGATGGCTCTGTCTGGATGGGCCTGGATGAGAGGGAGAACAAGGAGACAGTTATTAAGGACAGTCCATTTTTTATAAAGACAAATTATTTTACGTAAACAACGGGTGCATTGTCTTAAATAATACATAAAGTTTCATCATCTCACTTAAATCGGAGGAATAACCTAAATCATATTGTCCTTTATAATCTAGAAAAACTCCCCATTTTGCACAAATTGAATTTAAAAATCTGAATTTTGAAATGAATATAATTTCCCCCAGTTAAGGCTTTTGAGGGACGAGGCATTTTGTTACACTAGCAGTAAAATCTAAATTTGTTCAGCTCCTAATTGTGGAAAAAGGATCTCTTTCCATAATTGGCTTGGCAGCCCCAAGGTTAGCGAATGTCTGTTCCCCTCCACTCGGCAGAAGATAAAAAGCACTAATCAGGAACACTAGTGTATACGGCCGCCATTTTCTCAGAGCCTGGCAGAGTTGCTGACTGTGCCTCTAATCACATGCAAATGTACAAGGCAGATGTAGATGTTCTGTCACCATGAAAGAGAGCCTGTGTGTGATTTCCTGTTAGTGGATGCAGGAAGCTTTGTTAGGGATGGTAAATTCAGCTGTCTGGCTCATTTTAGCCTTTAATTGTGGATATTTGTAAAACTAGTCTTTGGCTAAGTGCAGAGGGAGATGTCAGAGGGACATAGGGTCAATAGACTACTATATAGTGCACAAATAGTAAAGGATGCTTGGTTAAAATAAAAGGTCAAAACATTCACAATTCTGATCAACTTTACTAGATGGTGAATTACATAATACTCTATATAACCACTGATGTGCATGTATTTACTTTCATGAAAGACACTGTGACTCACCATCAAAGATTTCAAGCTCATCAAACTGACGGCTGGTCTGAAAGTGTTCAATAGTGAAGGTGATGTTGTAGCCAGGTTCTACTTTGACCACCCAGGAGCAGGACTCGAAATGGGGGAAACCGTTGCCTGGTGACTGGCTCATGATGACACCTGTGGAAGCTGTCAGTACCTCATTCATGGGACAAGTCACTGTTGAGGGGGGAAAAAAAGGCAGAAACAAAACAAAAGTAATTCATTTGCATTATTGGATAATGGTTTGTTTGTGTACCGCTGCTCTGTGTTGTTTCATAATTGGACACAATTTCTGAGGGTTGCTCATTTTAAAAATTGAATTTAATTTACCTTGAAGCACAAATTGGATTGCTAGATCCATATTGCTATTGGAGGGCAACTCAATGTGACTAAAGGCATAGCTAAGCTAATTGACATTCAGGTCCTGATGCTGTCGCAGGAAACAAAACAATGCTAAGTCAGTGCAGGAAACACATATTATCTAATATTACTGACTTGCCATTAGCATATTTCCCCATCGTTGCCCATTGTCAGTATGTGACACATGTGATGCTAACTTGCCGGCTAACGCTCACATCTGCCTGGAAGCCCTATTGCTGTGGCAGGTCTGGGCGGACCACATCCATCTGCTCATCTCATTCCTCCCTGTCAGTGGGACATTTCCATGACATCCTTTGACATTTCCTAGTGGTTTCAGTCTGTATTATCAGACGTTAACAGCTCTCCTGTCTGTTGTGTTTCTGCTCCGAAGCTGTGAAAACATCCTCTTAATCCGTCAGAGCTGTCTGCATACACAGTGGAACCCCCCAAAAAACAAGCTGCAACATGAAAGGACGCCAATGCTGCAATGACGAGACAATGCTACGACTAGAGTTTTTTTTTCTTTTCTATTGCTTTTGCTTCTCACCTAATGGGACTGAGGGCTGAAGAAGTAGAGTGTGAAATAACTTTTTACACTGTAGTGAAAAATATACATTATTTTCTTCTTCACAAGTGACTGTTTTTTGTAGCTAAAAAAGATACTGTAAGCCTGCATATAGTAAATGTTCTGTGTTTTCTGAAATTAACTTAATTATTGTTAACTCTTAATTTCTACTGTGCTATATCTGAAGGAATCCTAACATATGCATGTCTATATTGACATGCATATATTCAAACTGTGAAGCCGTGCTGGAACTCAACCCAGCCCCTTAAGAGCTTGAGAATTTAAAAAATAAAATCTCTATCAATTCACAAAAAAAACATACATGTACCTTGTTAAACACCAGCCAGAGGCTTTGGCTAAAGTCAAAACAGAAATCAAGTTAAAAAAAAAACACACCAAGAAGCTGGAAATGTGAATAAAACCCACTAACAAGTACACATGATCAGGTACTTCTTGCATGCGCATACATTTTATGTGTGAGTGCTTTTGTGAACCAAGTGTGGCAGAAAATTTAGCCGGAGGTGTAAATGCCCCTGTTGTGTGCCACAATTTGAATACCCAAGCTTGTTCTGCCTCAGGGTAAGGCAACACTTGGCACTTGCAGGTCCTTCATTACAGTGGTGAAATACTGAACGCTCTGAATCACATTCTCTCAGCTCGTCCTTTGAGGGACAATGCATGTGTGTGCAAATGTTGTTTTTATGTGCGCGGAGGGGCTGTGTGTTGATCTGTTGTGTGTGTGTGTGTGTGTGTGTGTGTCTTGGCTTGTTCAACCAACTCTGGGTGTTCATGGGGGAAGAGATTATTAAATCCGCAGGAAAAGAATTATGGCAGGCAGCCTGGGTTAAACTGCATTTGCAAATAATTCTTCGCATTTGTTTTACCTTACTTGCCTCAGAAAATCTAAGATAATGTCACGTAAGCTGTCTCTCATGGAAAGACATGTTAAAATGAGACCTGTCCCTGTCAAATACTTTTGCCACAACTTTTTACCATTCATTGTATTGACATTAGTTGCAAATCTCAGCAAATGTATCAAGGACAAAACAAAAACTAAATATCTGCAAATGTTGTTCACCCTAGGTCATGGAAATATATTTTATGAGGAGCAGTTTATGCCTTTATTAAACATTTAACAACAGGGAGATCATGGGCTCTGAGGGGAGAGAAAGTTTGGGAATGACATGTAACAAAGGTCCCCAGCTGGAATAAAATTCCTATGCCTCCATGGTGCCCCAGTTGTTTTTACACAGTAACATATTGTGCTGTGCTTGCATATAAAATAGGCTAAAGTACTGGGATAATATAGCTATTGCATTAACTCAAAACATTAAGGGAACATTTTGCAAATTATGATATGGGGGCTAAATTGTTGTTTGAGAGCAACATCTCAGATAATACAGTTTCCACATCTTGTACACTGGTGTGTGCTATTATAATAGTACCATCATGTTGCATATGTTGTGGAAATTAGAAATCCACAAAGTACTTTCGGCATCTAACTTTGGAAGCAGAAGTGACAGTAATCTATTTTCATCCCAAATTCCAAGAAGACATTTACCAAGTCTGTGAAATCCTTTACAACCTCCAGCACCTCAGTGGATGTGAGTCCAAAGGGTTAAATCCATCACTGATGGTGAAACTGATTGCACCTGGAAGTAGCATATAAAATCTAAGAGTGAAGTTCATTAAACAATCAATCCTCTGAGGATGAGATGTGTGTTGTCGGTGACCTTTCAGAAAGCTCCAGCGTGTCTTCAAAACTGCTTTCAGCAAGTCTTGGAGGTGACAGAAAGAGACAGACAGGGGCTCTTATCTATAGGCTGCTACTTATTAAACTAATCCACTTTGAAATGAAGCATCACTCTGTTTGGCTGTAAACAAAAGGGTATTAGGGGACAAATCTGACAGCTGGAAAAAGTCAGCTTCAGCACACAAGGTGAGATCAACACTGATAGGGCTCAAAATGAAATTTCACTTTAATGAGACAAGGAATTGAATAAACTGGTAGCAGGAATAGCAATCTGTGAGACACACCTTCTGTTTGTGCATGAAGAGTTCTTAGTATGCAGCAGCTTTCCTATGACAATGTGGTGGAAGGCTTGCGTGCAGACAAGCACAGATGTGCACACATCTGCATCCAGATATGTACATGTGTTCACTCCTGTATGCAAGTACAGTATGTGCGCACACATGCATAAATCTCTCAAGCTTGTAGTGCTGCAGTGCTGTTGCAGTGCCTTTACCCATGTTGGTATTTAATTAGCATAAGCTCAGGAGCGATAACGAGCTGATTGAAGGGGATGGGCCACAACCCAAGCATTAGTGTGGATCAGGACCTAACAACTCTGAGAAGTCAGGGATGACAATGAAGATGTGAAAAGGGGGCAGCTGTAATCCATTCTGTGGGACTAAAAGAAGGGGAAGAGGGCAAAAAAATAATCTGGGGAACAAAAAGGAGATAGACGGCGCGGCAAGGGAGGTGAAGGGACCGAGTGGGATGAAGAAAGCTAGCTAGCTGGGAAACTAATGTGATGGGTGATTATGCAGGTTTTAACTAGAAATCTGTCTGGGGGATAAACACAGGGATTTTGGATCATCGGAGCTCATTGTGTTTAATTAATGAATTCAAGCAACACTTTTTACTGATGATGTTGCTTTGTGCGCGTGATGTTGGAACTCCCTGTGGTCTCAGCAGACAGCAGATGTAGTTAAAGGCGGTGGGTCCAATACAGCCCAGTTTAATCAAATACCAAGACCAACTGATTGCTCAAGTCGCAGGAACATACAGGAGGGGCTAAACCCATTTGCCATCCTCACTGGCAAAAATCCTCTGGATTAAATAAAGAAAAAAAAAAGAGTGTGTCTGTGTTTATGTGTCTATGTGGAGGCTTTTATCTATTGGCCTGTATGCCAGTATTTGGAAAAAAGAAAAGACAGAGACAGCGAAAGACAGCTCTAGGTACAGATACAGTCACAGGCACCTGTGTGTAAAAGTGTGTGACAATACACCGTGCTGTTGTGTTTTGAACCAGCCTCAGAGAAGGATAGAAAAAAAAACAGAATGGGGGAATAAATGGTACATGTGTTACGTAAGAACAGAAGTCTGATGCTAGTGAGCCAGGGGAGGGAAGTGGCGAGTGAGGGAGGAGGGAGTGCAGAGGATGAGAGAGGATATTGGCGCTGAGGGGCAAAGCAGCACTGCAGAACCGGCTGCAGTGCTGCTCTATGGAAGACTATCACAATGACAACGTCCACAGCTGTGTAACCCAGACACATGCTAAACCAGAGTGCATACAGTATATGTACGAGTGTGCGATTGAGTGTGTGCGTGCGTGGGGGGGTGAGGGCAGCTAGGCGTGCTGTGAGGGTTGTGCTTGTCAGAGCTAGAAGTGGTGATTTGATAGGTGCAGCTGCAGCCGGCATGTCCCCTGCATTTCAATGAGCTGTGCACTTCGTCTCTTCACTGCCCTCCAACTACGTCTCTCCTAGTCTCTCCTTCTCGCCTCGCTTTTTAACTCCTGTCTGACTCTCAGTTACCCGCCATCCCTCTGCTCATTTAGCAGTCTCTCCTCCGTCTTCTCTCGACAGATTTAGTCTTTTTCCTCAAGAATCCTGCTTATTCAGAGCAAACTCAAACTGTTCTCTTCCTATCTGTTGATTTTTTGACGCTCCTCTCTTCCCAGCCAATCTTCTCCTCTTACTTCACACTAGCATCAGTTTGTTTTCTCACTTTCCTCTTCACTCTCAACTTTTTTCAAACTCAACTCCTGACTGCTTCAACTTTTGCTATAAGTGGCTCTCCTCCCCGTCACCCTGGTCTGTCTGTTCAGGCAAAGTGACAGCTTGCAGGAAGGAGGAGTATGATGGAACTGTTTGTCCCCAGCATAACGTGTCTCTCAGCATAAGGGGAACAATTTAAGGGTCCCATAAACCATGAACATACGTGCAGACACTTTCAGCCCCCCTGAGCTTCTCACAGGATGTCCTGGGTACTTTGTTCCACACCATCCTTATTAGCCTATACATAGCTCCTCTTCGCCTCACATTGCCCCCTTCCTTTCACCTACCTTTCTTTGATCTCCTTCCCTTTTCACCTCATGATGAGAGAATCCGAATACTTTTTCCTATTAGTTGAGTTTATCAAACTTTGCCTACTCTCCCTCGTCCACCACATAACCCAGAGTAAGAGACACAAAATGACGAAGCCAGCAGAGAAAAAAAGGATCAAAATGTTTTTTCTTTTAAAAAAAGCAAGAGGATGAAAGATATATGCTTTTATTATCAAGCTTGAAGCACAGAAAAACAGAGAGACCCCTCAGTGCACTCAGTCTCTTGCCCAGAGGAAAAGGACTGCACACAACATGCAGTATTATGATGACGCAGAGTTTTGGGAACACTGCACTCACTGATTCCTCTGGGAGGACAATATCTCGGCATTTAGAGAGCAACACAGCAGCAACCCTCAGCCTCATGGGAGCCAAGTATCTTCCACAGAGATGGAAAGTGCTACCAAACTGATGCGTGGCTACGGCTCCATGATTACAGGCAGAAAGAGCACCCACGGGATCCAGAAAGAAGGTAAAGCTCAAACGAGCACAAAAGCCTATGATTAGAGCAAAATGATATTGGCTACCTATAACCCTGCCGAAAATAAACCCACAGAGGAGCCACTTGTCAGAGGAAGACAGTGTTTCACCTCTGTTGTGATTTATTTGTGAAACATACATATGTATGGCTTGTCAGGGTGCACTTGAGGATGGATCTCAAATTACTAGAAAAATGAAAATAGAATACAAAGTGTCTTAATATGTACTTTAGTGAAGATGTAGCTATTCTATTTGCAAATATTGTATATATAACATTTTGACACCTTTAACAGCATATTGTTTCTATGCTGGTGCTCTGTGCTGTGTGTGCATGTTTTGGACTTCCACACAGCTTCACTTCAACGGGAATATATTTCCAAGTGAGATGTTCAGCAAGATGCAACTATTGGGAAATTATATCAGTTACAGTTAGATGCAGTTGCAGGTCCTTCACCAAAAAGCAACATTTTAAATGAAAGGAGCTACACCAACACTGCCACCACTGAGGTGCCTTTCAGCAAGGCTCTTAACCCCAAACCGATCAGATGAAACTGTTGTTATTTGAAGCTTCGAATGTCTAACTGTGTGAGTGCGAGCACATTCCTGATAAAGACAGCATACATTTCCCCAGGATGAGATATCAAGTTTTCAAGCCTTAGGCATTAGCTCACCATCACATGAAGGTGGAGGCCCCTCAAACTCCAAGTGTGTCCCCAGCCGGCAGGTCAGGATGCTGTTTCCACTTAACTGGTAGCCAGGAAGACATCGGTAGCGCACTATATCACCTAAACAGAGAGAGATAGAGGAGTGAGAGGCACAGCCAATGACAGATCAACAATCCATATGATTGATTGTAGCCAAAATGTCCTCATACAGCAATTGTTGCTCCTTAGCTAAGGTACAGACATGACACAGAAGTAATCACAAATCCACTGTGTGTGTTTGAAGCTCACAGTGAAAGAAAAGTACTATCATAAATCCCCACAAGGGACCTTATAGATGAAAAACTATGTCACTGTTGTTGCCTTTGTGTCTGTGAATAATAACTAGTCAAGGAGGTATGCAAATAAACAGATAAGGGGAATTAAACTCAATTGTCTTCTACAGGGGAGGAAGGAGAGCACCTGCCTCAAATCCCTCTGGCTTTCTGATTATTTTGTCATAATCATTCATTTATACTGCTGCCACCAAACTCCCAGGGTTTATGTAGTTTGGGGTAAGTCTGTATTCAGTATCACTGCCTTATGGTATGTGCAGTCAATCAGACTCTGGTGCTCGGTAAAATCCTACAATTACACAAATCAGGATGGGACCAAAATCTAGTGCAAAAAACTCAGCAGAGGCGAGATAGCAGTGATTGTATGTGTCAATATGTGTGTGAGTATGCCATTTTGTGACAGCCTTTCCACCTACCAATTTTAAACTCTTTGCTTGCCATCAGGATCTCTGCATTAGGAATGATGGGGGGCGGCAGGCAGAACTGCAGTCTGTAAGCTTTATTGAGAGCATTAAAGACAGGAAGGGAGTCAGAGTCAGAGCATGTGTGAAATATCTGGTTGAAATAAGCATCGAGTAATTAACATACCTTGATAGCCGATATGAAACAGCCCACCCTTTTCTGTGTTACTACGGAAACGTATCAGCACTTGATTGGATGTGCTACTGGGTGGGTCATTGGGTTCTCCATCAGTGAACACTCCCAGTTTCCTGGCTGTCTCCTGTGGACCATCCCTAAAGGGAAAAAAAGGCCATGGGTCAACTATAAAGTCTACTCCAGGATATTGCCAAACTACAACAATATATTGGAGAATACTCATGATAATTAACCACGGGCATTTTCTCTACTCAAATGCTGTCTCCAACAATAAAGCACCTCAAGGCTCTGTGACGCATATCTGCGAGAAAACCAAACAAAGCCACGTGCCAGATTATTGTCAAACAGCTTCCAGCGGCGGAATGTAACCAAACTGCTCTCACTTCATCATACGCAAAGCAATTACTCTAGGCTGCGCTGGGTGATTATGTTGAAATAAGGTAAAAAATTATAGATAACTGTGGAATGACAGGTCTGGATTGTGCTGTTCCTGCTAACCGTCATCCAATGGGAGTGTCTCTGGAAGCTGTGGCCCAGCCTTGGCAGTCCCCTGGCGTGGGCATGGCCGATTAAGCCAGCTCCCAGATTCCTGCCACAACCATTCAGCTTAAAAACCATCTGTCTTTGGCTGTCAGACTGGGCATGGGAGATTACAAGCAGCTCTGGAAACGGCTGGCTAGGGACTGCTGCCTGACAGCACTCTGGCCAAGCCGCCATTACGGGGCCCATTTCCTTGGCTCAGTAGTTCAGTGGATAGATACACAGCGGTGGTAACTGGAAACTGGGGAACATGATAGTCCCCATCTTGGCTCCACATGAGCTTGTTGGGAAAGATCAATACAGCAAGGGGCCGTTTACAGAAGAGCAGCAATACGATAGAAAGTGGACATTTTGGCTCATTTTTGCCATGTCAACTTGTCACATAAACTCTGTGTGGGTTAAAAAAATCTTCACACTTTCTATAACCAGCCCAAGCTGTAAAACATAGATGTCAATCCACGCCATGTGGACTTTTCATGTGGTCGTCAAGTTGCCAGGCTGGCTGGCAGTCAGATCTCCGGTCTCACTGAGAGCTGGGACCTTTGGAGCCTGTCTCAGGGAGTGGGGATCAACTGAGACTGGCAAGCGTCATGCATTCAAAATCCTGTCCATGGCTGCACATATGGCAGCCCCCCCATGCATTATGGAGGTGATGAAAGGAAGCTTTACCCCTTAATACTCGGTCAGGCAAAATGACACACACCTACCCCATAAATGTCGTGACACAAACACTGATACACAAAAAAAGCGTGCACACACATTTCCACCAGCCAAAATCTTTTCTCCCTCTCACACACATATATTTAAAGAGGTGGGAACCATATTCCACTGCCTGCTCTGATTGGCCGTCCCTGGCTGATTGCATTAATTACATGTTAGTGTTTTGTATTTAGGAAATATGACAAAACAAATTATAGTAATTTAGGTTGTCTTTTCATGTCGTTAAGACTACATGAAAAGATTAATTATTTGCCATGTATTTATCATGATCAGGGGTCTCTGGTTTCCACTGCAGGTTTGCTTCTCTTCACAGTTCCTGCTAAATTGATTAATAAAATAATAAAGTTAAAGTTGAAGTAAAAGAATACATTTGTCTGTGTCTCAGGGAGATGGCAGGCAAGGAGGGCGTGGTGAGCATGAGAAGAAAGAGATTAAGCCAAAGACAAAGCGGAGGTGGGATTTTATTCTGATGTTTGTTTTTTATTGCCACTGTAATGAATGACAAAGATGAGGGACACATGAGGAAGGATGCCATTTTGTAGTCATTAGCTAGAAAACAAGCTGCAGAGTTACATAAAGAGGAGAGTGGATGAAAAGAGAGCAGGGGACAGGGGAATTAGAGATTAGCTGGACACACTCTTGAGTAGGTCAAGAGTTTAAAGAAGAGACTACAAGAAAAGGCACATATCCACATATCTGTAGACCGTGGGAACAATCACTTCTTACCAGACGGTGATGAAGTCGTGCGGTCCATGAACCTGAAGCAGGGTGAAGTTTAGTTTGATGCCAAAGCCTGGAGCCACGGTGATCAGCCAGGAGCAGTCAGCTGAGCTGGGGTACTCCTCTGGGTAACCTGGTGAGAAGATGGTCCCATTGTCTGAAGTGATGTTCCCACCGCAAGGCACTGAGGGAGGGAGCGGGAGGAAGAAAGAAAGGCAGAGTATATATATATATCAGTGTGCCAGGAATACAACAGGACAGATCCATAATTCAGCTGCAATTGGTGGAAAAAGGGGATTTTTCATCTCCCCCTCTTCTTCTGCTTCCCTTCTCAGTGCCTCTCTCCCCCTCTCCTTCAGTCTTCGTCTAGTGCCCAGGCGCTTGTCTGAGCTAAAGATTAGCCAGTAAAGCCTGTTAGCAAGTGGGGACTTGGATGGAGTGTTTTGCTAAGATAAGGCCTCAACCCTTCCCCATTGGGGGTGAAGAGAGAGAGAGTGCGGAGATGAAGCGAGGGGTTAGTGCGGACTGGGCTTTTGAGGTGTGTGTTTGTACAGTATGTGTATGACAAGGGGATGTGTTTGTGTGAGTGAGCTTTGAGTGACAGGAAAGGTTAAAACAGCATGTCCATGTCAAGACCTCACAAGTTCACACATGCCTTATACCCTGAGGTTAAAAAATCCTGACATATACATTAACACATATAATCTACCCTGTGCCTGGGCTCAAATCTGCTCACACTGAATTTGTAACTATATTTTCAAACATTCCTCCGAAACTTCGGACCAACTTAACGATTTCAAAGCTTAACATTCCTGCTGGCGTCCTCAGAGAAACCCCATATTCACAGCAGAGGAGCAGGGAAAATCAGGAAGGAGTGGTAATCACAGCAGCGCAGGCATCTCAAGCAACCCAGACAGGGTATTCAGCTTAACAACACACCCTGGGATGCCTACGGGTATACAATCATTCCCAAAGCAGAGATTGCATGTTCTTTACTTGTGTTTCTCACTCAGTGTTTGTGCTCATGTTGTACAGCTGTCTGCTTCAACACTGTGGTCGACTGGCCCTCTGCTGCTGGCTCACCTGTTAAATGAGCTATCGATCAGACCGATTGATTAAAGCCTGGACACTATATGGAGTTTCATCTCTGGCTGATGTCATCAACTGGCAAGCTACTTTAACCTTACATCTGAGAAGGTTTGGCTGGACAGAGAAAACTTGAAACAGTGTAACTAAAAGCTTAATATGCTATGTTTAAATGTAGCAAATGGAAAGACGAGGAGGAGGAGATGAGTCAACGATGGTAAAGGCCGGAGAGAAGAAATGGTACAGGGAAAAGCATTTTATAGACACAGCGTGGACAGCGAGTGGACGCAAGGCAACAAAAATCAATGTCGTAGTGTCCCTCAGCCCCCTAAGAGGAAATCTATGCAAATACTAGTGACAGAGAGACTGAAGAGCAGATGTTACAAGTAAGTACAGGTGTTAACACATGGTTTGCTGCTACATAATAATAGCTATCCATTAGCTGTAAGGAAATCAATATATTTTCTTTGCCAACAAAAGCAGCAGTTTATATTTTTGTAAGTTTGTCCTTGTGTGAAAATATCAGTAAAATAAAAACAGCATTTAGAAGAATTTTGCAGCTTTCTCACTTTGAATCGAAGGTTTGTTACCAACTGACTGACTATTAATTAGGAAAAAAAGAAAAAGTTATTTGTAGTCTACTTAAATCTAAAATAGCAAAAAGTCACTCATGCAGCTGTGTCTGTGTTATTGCTATATTTATCACATTAAGAGTGAGGAATCTTTAATAACTTCATCTCCTCACTGCCGCACAACAGGCCATAATGTGGCATTAAAGCCAATTCAATTAAATTCACAGTCAGAAGCATCCGGATACTTTCTCCTGGTCACTTTGTTAGGCAAACACACAGCACACACATGCACCCACACACATACACATACATGCATTTATTCATTAACTCACACACATTTTAATGGGCATGCACAATTTATGCAATACAGACACAGGAAAGTATACACACAGACACACACAGTTGGAAATATCACTGAATATATGTTACTGCCTGCACTAAAATATGTTAAGAAATATAATGTAGTTTTCATAGGCTGAAATACAGACTATCACACCAGTGTGTGCTACAGCATATTAAATGCTGTATATTACCACTGCATATCGCATCGGTCCAGATGCTGTATTGGAATTATCCAGTATTATCGAAAAGTAAACTGTACGCTGAAACCCCTGAGGTGCATGGTACTGCGATACAGAATACTGCAATGTGATTAATATCATATAAATGTATTTTATACGATATGTATGTTCTCGCACACACACAACACATATGCTTACACAAACACACACACATGCACACACAGATCATATTTTTCTTGGATAACAATCGTTTGAGAAACTAAATTTTATCTATCTATTCTTTCTGCTTTTTCAGTCTGTTACTCTTTCTCTCACTCCCATTTATCTCCTTACGCACCCATTCAAAGTTCCAGTGTCACGGCCATCACCTCCCTCTGTAATTTTGCCTGCCTTATTGAATAATCGACAGCTGGAGCGTGAGAATGTGGGTCAAGGACGAGGCAAAAGAAAGAGCACCCATTACTTTTCTTTTCAATTCAGCTCCTCTTTTATTCATCTTTTATTTGTCTCCATTCCTCCTTGGCACTGTATTGATTTTCATTGAGGAATACTTTGCTTCATTAATGGGGGATGATAATTCACTTTAATTGCATTATTCATAATAGATAATCATTATCTCCATAGCCGCACTTCGCGCTGAGGATATAATAACTCAATACATTCTAAACAGGAAGTTATTATATCATTACTTTG
>JBAJHX010000040.1:6431680-6441945 GCA_037176925.1 Amniataba percoides | reverse complement strand
GGCAGACACTCAAAGGAAATAGACTGGCCCACATTGTAGCCGGCACCCACAACCACTCCGTAGTGGAAAGGCTCTGGATCGGGGCACTCCTGGAGCTCATAAGCTGAAGGAGAGAACAGCACACGCATCAGTCTATTCAAATCACAACAGCATTGTTTTTTTACCCAGTAAAGCTGGATACACTTGTTCAGCCATATTTCCAACATTCATTTAGGCACATCATACCCTCACACCCACACAGCAAACACACTGTGGTTTAAAAACATCTTGTTGCGTGTCTAAACATGTCTGTACCCTCATATGCTCATGTCAATAAACAGGGAGGTCGCTGCTTCTAGGGCCTATTAGTTTAATGATCATTGTGGCCACTTACAGACGCTGACCACCTGATTCTTCTGATTCTCTGTTACAGCTTGAAGCTAACAATCAATTCACGACATGAATGCAAACGCTCAGCTTCCAGACAAAAGAAGTGTTACAGTGGAGGGTCTTCTATTTTTATTTACATTCTTTAATACCCCTTCCTCATCTTGCTGCTCTTCCTCCTTCTTGTGCTTAACCTCCCACTCACTCCTCTCCCTCTTCCTCCCCCTCAGACAGGAGTTTTCAGGGGGAAAAAGAAAACGCCAGGGGAAGGTTTGACTTGTGCTGGAGGAGTGGATGCAGTCATCAGGAGTAGAGTGGGTAAATTATCATTATTATTATTATTATTTTCTCTCCTCTTGGATACAAAAGCAAAGTAGGCAGTGAGCCTTGAAGAGCCAGGATATAAATATGACTAAAGAAATTGATTTCTATGGATCACAGCTTCCCTTTGGAAGAGATAAGTCATGCAAACACTGCAAAAAGGGGGTATTTGCAAATATAATGCTTGATTTATATGCTAATGTACACATAATTATGTAAATGCACAATGCTACCTTTCGATTTGCCGGCTCGTTTGTTGAATCACAAAATACAAACTTTGTGTGCCTGTTGCTTTTGCAGACAAGGGCAATTTATTCCTCGCAGCCATGCGGATATACAGTGAGGCATTTATTGGCACGTGGTGAAGGAATCTTTTAAGTGATCAACAGTTTTATAGGGAGAGATTTATAGATCTGGGGAATTTACTAGCTCCAGGGGCTGATTAGTGTGACACAGTCAGTTTTAGGGCTAATTCAGTAATGATATGGCTTTACATGCACACTCCTCACAGTGAGGTGACACTAATAGCACACAAGTGAACATGAAGGGAAAAAGGTAAAACTGCACCTGCCAGATCTGTATTTATCATTCTGCCGTTAGGAGACATAATTAATCTCTGTGGCTTTCATTCCTATACTGAGCCTGTGATTGTGTCAATTCGGGGTAATGGCTCTGATCATTATAGTTACCTGCTCCTCTGTCGAACCACATTTCAGTGACAGCAGAGATGGTTTGACGTGGCCAAAATGTTCCAGCCACACTGAAATAATTACTATTTTGATCAAGCTTTGCAGAATAAAGTAAGTTATAATACTAATACTAGCTCTGCTCTGAAATTAGGAAAAAAATACTCTTGGTGATTATGCTCAATTTCTTAAATATTTTTACCAAGTCTATTTTTCTCTGATGGAGTGTTAAGGATAAAAACTTCCTGCTCCAATCTTTTGCATCTTTCAACAGGAGCTATGAGCACGCTTTTTCTTTCACACGTTATGTTCTTACCCTGGTACTCAAATCTGAACCCCGGTTTGTTCTGTGAGTGGTCACTATGGAAATACACTGTGGTCTCATGGGAGGTGGTGAGAAGGGAGGAGGGAATATCTTGGCCGCTAAAACGGCCTATCACAGCGCTTGTGTCAAGGGGCCCGTTGCGTATCTCCAGGAAATCATGGTTGGCCTCGGTGGAGAAGTTGAGGAACTGCATGTGGGCTCCTGGGAAAAGATGAAAGAAGGAATGCTGAGAAAAGAATGGGAAGATGTTGAAAAAGAAATGCATTCCTCATCCTGAAATGCTACCGAGGCACCGCTGCACAGGCTCTCAGCTGTAAATGAGTTTAACTGTTTTTTATCAGCAACTTGAGTGTAGGAATTCCAAAGTGTGGCCCGCTGTGAGAGCCTCTCACCATAACCGACAGGCAGGTAGATTCTCCATGTGCAGTCACTGTTGCTAGGGTAGTTGCCAGGGAAACCAGGACTGAGAATCATGCCCTCCATCTCCTCCCGGATTCCACCACATTGAGCTGGCAGAGGAGCAGACAAAGCATTTCATTAGCATCTGCAAACAGTGATTCTCACAGATTCAAATAACATTACAAACAGGATTCAGTGCAGTTCTTTGTTTCGTAGAAGTGGGAGTCTTGAACAACCCTCGTGCTTGCAGAAAATACTTGCTCACTTCATTTGAGAAGGAAATAGTGTAGTATAATGACGAGTTAGCAGAGGTGAAACATTTAGTGATTTTGAACCTAAATCCCAAATCCTTTAATGCTGAAATTAGAAGCTAAAGACTGAGAGAAGAATAATTCTGAGCCCAAACCCAATAATTTTCTATCTTTTAGGTGGATTCACAGGCTGAAGGTTTTGTGAGGCTTTTTTTTAAATTGCAGTGACCGTGCTCATATTCGTTTCTAGAAAAATAGTTAATAAGCATGCTCCTAATTTCCATCAAATCAGTGCAGTTACAATTTTGATTAGCAATGATAAACATGCTGTTAAAGAATAAACTGATTTCAGAAATTCTTTTTATAATCTAAATCATTTTTTTATAATTCTATTAACAACAAACCACAACAACAAACTCTGCTAAATCATGGTAAAAGACAAATGTTTTCTGGACTGACACTGAGATCTAAGACTCAAAAGAGCAAGAAAAAAGGTGACATGAGAATAAAAGGGAATAGAAATACTTCAAATGGAGTAAAAGCGATGATGTGATCAAGAAAGATGAAAGCAGCCTGACATGAAAATTAAAAAGATGAAAGGATGCTGGGATTAATGACAAAAAAAATTAGCTGACTGAAGGAGAAAAAGAAATACAGAGGTTCAGCAAGGGGGGTAAACACAGTATAAAAAGATTAAGAAATACAGGGGACAAACACCCAGAGGAGGGAGAAATCACAGAGAAAATCAGAGTCCTGTACCATTGTGTGTCTGTAAGGAATAAGTGAGGGGTTAAATGTTATCCTGTAGCAGTACAAAAAGCCTGAGGTAATCAGGAAACTGCTGATGCCTGTGAACACGATGAATCTTCCCCCGACTTCAACCGATCACCGCCTGAGATGGAACTAATTAGGCAATAGTGAGTTGTTCCAATAAGTGGAACCTGTTTGTCAAAGCACTCTCGTAGGCAGGAAGACTTGAGGTGCAAAATGGAGACTGAACACAGTTTCATTTCAAGGTACAAATATCAAGCTCATTTCAAAAGTGAAAAAAATGATAGAAAAAGAAAAAACTCAAACAAAAATATAAACAAGTGAAATAAACCATTTGCTTTTTTTGATTATATCTCTTATTTTCTTCATTTTCTGATGGATTTAAGAGCCAGTCTCTTTACGTGAAGTGTTTTTGTGCGTGAACTGTGTCTTTACAAACTACAAGTCCTTTATATCATTTTGCATAGTTAGCCCAAACTCAACAAACTGGGAATGTAAAAATAAAACGAAGGGAGGGCAGGACAAGGAGGCAAAAGAAGAAAAATAAGTTTGTTTACCTATGCAGAGAGGAGGTGGGTAATTCCATCGTCTGACAGTTCCAGGCATACAGGTGATATGTGAGTTGCCCTGTAGGGTGCATCCATGCGCCGATTGGTGCACACACACAGACACAAAGACAAAAGTGCAATGAAGGACAGCAGATTAATTAATTTGTTCTCCCCGCTATCGCTCGTCTATTGCTCCAATTATTTGAACCTGCTGCCTGTCTCCACATGATGTCGTGCTGCGACTAAATGACTAAATTCATCTGAAGTGATGGAGAACAATAGAGAGGGAGCATCACAGGCATATCAAGGTGATCACATTTATTGTTGCACTGCCAAAGCCATCAATAAACCCCATTTTTTTTAATGAAAACTCTGCGACTGTGTTTCAAAGTCGTGTTGCGACAGACATTAAAAATGTGGTGTTAGAACATCGTGAACTGACTCAGCTGACCTTTTCTGGAATTACATTTATAGTCACAGTTAGAGAGAGCCTGGCACCCAGTGACGAGCCATAAGAGACTGCAGGAGCTTTAAATGGATACCATGCTGGTGAAGCTTTTTGAGCTCTTCTAATGTACCGTTTCACATGTTTTAATAATTAGAGACTGCAATGGTTGATAATGACTTCAGATATTTTCAAGCTTGAGGAATGATATCTTAATTTCCTCTGTACCCTATCTAACTATACCTGCAGCCTGACTTTAGGTCAGATGTACACGAATTTATAATCATATGATTTCTAGCAGATAACAGTAGGACACGGCAAGGCATTTTCATACATGTATAAGAGATGTAGAAGCCGCATATCTGTGTTTTAACAGAGTGACTGATTTAACTTGAATGGAAAAATGTGATTCTATAATCAAAGTGACTATAATCTTAGTGACTTCATTTATATCTGGGTGCATTTACATAATTATCCATGATAATGCTGCTGCTGCAAATAATTTGAGAAAAGCAATATTCTAGTCATTTACATGATTACAAGTTAGCAGCATAACTTTAAACTCTCTGTAATAATACACAGTATTATTTGATTATCCAGAGGAAATGGTTGATAGGAAGCTGACTTAAAGTAAAATGACAGGACATCGTTGATCAAGCTCAGGATGAATTTGCAGTTTACATGGTAAGAAATTATTTTATTATCTAGAAAGAATCACATAATTGAAATTATTTCCCCACACCACCAGCAGCTATTTAACTTTACCAAAATCCTTTGTTACAGCTATTTGATTGATGTCTATCACATAAAAAAGAAACCAATTTAAAAGAAGTGAAAGACGTGAACCAAACTTTGTATATCTGGGTGAAAACAGAGTGAGGACTGTGGGAACATTTAGTCTTGATGAACTTGTGCAGTGTAGAGTGGAGAGAGGATTTTCAAATAGAATTTATATGAACTGCCGCATCTGTCTCCTGAACCTCAGATGACTACAATGAGAGCGCTGAACGATACAAAGAACAGTCAAACTGGGATGCAGTGAAGATCATCCCATCCCACTGTCGAAAATTAAAGGCGGATGGAGTAAACAGTCCTGATACCTGTCCCATCTTTGGCTTTACAGCCTGTGTGTGAACAGCTTAAGGGGAATACTATACATCACAAGCTCCAGGTTGGATGACAGAGATGAATCATAACAATCATCCTTTAATCTATAAAACCACATAGACAGTTTTCCCAAAACACTGAGCTCAGCACATGCATAATTTGGTCACAGGAGGAAAAGAAATGCAAATAAGCTGTTGACGTTACCTAAGTGGCGTGTATTAAACACATTAACATAATCAGTGCATACAGTACAGTGCTGTAAATAAACCTGTAAAATGAATGAAAATGTCTGGCTGCATGATCCAGTCCATCTAGTCTACACCAGTTTCTTTTCCCTGACATTTTACTTTACCCGCTACTACGACATGTGATCACTGCTTGAGCAGATAACTGCGGAAAAGCTAAACTGACAGGAGTGACACTGGCAAAGGCAAGAAAAGGATAAGCATCAGTGCGTTTTCATGGTCATTTATGACTGAACCGTATCTGTAGCTAAGAGACGTTACCTGTAGAGTGTATCCAGGCTCGCACTGGAAAGACACCACGTTATTCATCTGAAGCCGCTCCCCGACCTTGATGCCGTTCATAGGGACCACAGGCTCTGGACAGTTTGTCAGAGACACCGCTGAGGGGATGAAGAACAGACAAAAAAGATGACAGAAACAAAAAAAAGAAACAAAGGCAATTTAATAATTACACACAACCATAAAGGGCAAGATTAAAAACGACAAATTATAATGCAAGATGTGAATAAAACACTGCATCAGAGACATCTGGCCCTTGGGAGAACCAGCACATCTTCATAAGAAATGCACTCCAATATTATTTAATATTCAGGGTTTTGTACTTTTTATCGAGTGGTATGAACAGTTCTTTCACTTACTTTTGTATTCCAGCCTGAATCCAGCTGCAGACACACTAATATCAGAGAAAAAGTGGAGGTAGAGTTGGTTGGAGGTGCTGTTGAGGAGAGCCGGGACCGTGGTGCCTTGGGGAGAAGATTAATAGTGGAGTTTAGCAATGCTATCTGCTGCATTGGCCGACCATAACCAAGTGTATAAGCTGCTGGCAAATAGCTGAAAAGCTTGTTCTTTTTACATCTGCCGATTCAAGTGTGTGCACGTCTGCGTGTGTTTGTGCGTGGATGCACCAAAAATGTATGCATGAATGATTTATCATAGGAGCATTAGGATATTTTAATAAGGCAAAAAAACAAAGCATTTGTTTTGTCTAATGTGTGGGTATGTAATCAGCTGAAAATAAAAAGAAACAAGAAAAAAACAGACGTTCCCAAACAAGCAAAAAAATAATAATCACAAAATCACATGTTGTATGGATACTACATGACCTAAAGATGGTTATTTAATAGCTCAAATTTGTAATCCGAGCATTTCTCTTTAATCTTATTACTTCAGAGTAGATCTAACATTTACTTTTGGTCTGGTTCCAAACACAAACAAAAGGAGAATTCCCTGCTGCTATATCCTCACTATGGCAGGAGTAACACAGACACTGTAAACAAACATTCACTTCAGCACCACATAGAAAAGGCCAACCTTTGTAGAAATATACCAAGATTTTGCCAGGCTGAGCTCCGACTAGAATTTTGAAAAACGTCCCATGACTACTCTAGCTGCCTTTATGTACTCTATGTGCTATTATTTCGTAATGTTTCAATGCCAACCGTGAATAACAGGGCCCCCGTATTCATTATTATGTTGGTTAACAAATACAGTAAGTGCTGTATGTGAAAACTGATTAGGTTATTATTTTGTTTTGACTATGCTCTTGGCATAGACAAATGACTCTGAAAATCTCTTTTATGTCCGAGGTTGAGGTGGGAATAAACATTGAAAACATAATTAAACACATGCAAGGAAATAAATGCACACAAACAAACACATATACAGTTATACCCGAGAAGCTGCCAAGCATGGTGTCAGTGTTGTCTCCCCCGTCAAACACCTCCAGCGAGTCCCAGTTCTGCTCTGTGACAAAGCTGATTACCTGGATCTGAGACAGGCAACAGTCAGACAGAAACGGAAAAAGGAGACAGAGGATAAACAAAATTAGTGAAACAGAGTGGAGAGGAAGAAAGGGTGGCACTGAGGTAGCAGAGCAATAACTGGAGGGTCGGCGAAGTGTGTGTGCGACGAAATCAAAAATGAGGTTGAAAGGTTAGATTAGATTCAGATTAATGAGTGTGTGAATACAACATAAAATGGTGTATGTGAGAAAGAACACAGTGAAGAAGTGTAAAAGCTTGGCCTTTTGGGAAGTAACTACTTTCACTTTATGTGTTGCAGGTGCGTTGCTCACTTTGTCAAGGTGAACTTCCTTTCAAAATGTCACATGAAGTCTATCCCCAGTGTGACAGAGCTATTTCTCTGTGCAAAACAACATCCTGAAAGTTGTCCATTTTCAATCCACCCCTTTGTACTCATTCAGTGTTTCACTAGAGAGGACAGAGTGCACAAAGGGCTTAAATAACTAACACAAACTTTTTTCTTTTTTCATACTGTGTAAAGTACATAAAGTCTGAAGGATGAAATGATCAAAGCCACAAAGGACTTCACAAATAGAAAAAGTTCAGAACTCTCAATAACAGAACAATAGTCACTGTGCGATACAGTATGTCTTTGCTTTCTTTTCTATAGTTTAAACAGCCTTTGGAAGGCTGTGTTCAAGGGTGTGCACTGGATTTGAAATTAATGAAACTGTATGATGGCTGCAGAGAAGTGTGAATATTCTTCAAAGAGAGACTGAGGTCTGACAACAGCTACTGTTATGAAAAAAAAAAGGCACCAAATATTGTATAAAAAGTATTCCGGATTCTCACAACAGCTGGATAAATCGTGGATTTTAAAACCCATTTTGCTGTTGAATGCTGACCAAAAGAGAGTCAACCCTAATATGTGACATTTCTTACAAATTAAAGTGACTTTATGAAAGGTGTGCCATCTACTGCACATTTGCTCTGCAGCTTTAGTGAAAATTCATCCACTTCTTCAGCTTTCTACGTGTCCTCTTTCATTTTCTCACTCTCCAAGCCTCCCTTCTCTGTTCCCTCTCACATCCATTCGTCGGCCCTCTCCTCTGCCTCTGATGGTTATAGATCGGATACAAGCCAATTAAAGGGGCGGTAGGGGCTCTGGCGCATCCCGGGGAGACGGCGCAGATCACAGATTGATCTTTCATTAGGGGGCCACGGCAAATGTGCCGGCAAGGCACCTCGCTCCTTTAAGTTCTCTTCTGGATCGTGACACTCCAATCTAATGTGTCTCTGCTAGCTGGAAGAAGAAGGGGTGCAACAGTGAAGAAGACAGCCTGAGAGAAAGAGGATATCGGTGTGAAAGGAGGTGGAGCAGCAATAGTAGGGATGAGGAGAATTCAGTCGCAGAGAGTAAACCAGCTACAGTTAGCATGTCACATTTTGGCAGCATCTGCAGTGACACCTTTACAATGAGTAGATGTTTATTATACTGTTGTCAATCAAGTCTGTATACGTTCCAGAGTCATGTTGTTTGCCTTTCTGATGGTGTGGGCACAGCCACCTCTCTGAACGTATTCTTGGCCCGTTTCACCTCCAAGCTATTGCAATTAGTCTGTAGTGCCGCATGCTAAATGTGCCTTTGGGCCATGTTGTGTATTTGACCTGCAAGGACAGTCAGCTGAGGTGGAGGAGCTAATAGCTGAGGGACGCCACTGAGGTCATTAGCCACAGAGGCTGAAGCATAAGCCTAAAAACTTTCAGTCAGGCAGATCCACAGGGACCTCGCACAGGTTCCCGGTGGAGTTCCATCACACATGCGTGGAAGAATAAGAATATGCAAACTGAATTAACTCCCACGAAAGAAAAGTAAAGTAATTGAAGAGGCAATTATATACAAATTTATTTCAGGTTGTGCAATCTTAACTTTCTGGTATAGGGATCTGCCAAATTAAATTCTGAGCCTCTGTAAAGTGTATATACTCAATCATTTAGCAGCTGTCCTGTGCCCTGAGAGATGTAAATACTTTATGTATACCTTGGGTAGCTCTGTTGATTAGCCCTGGTTAGGCTGAAAATGCACCAACACATAAGAACTTGTGGTTAAAACTGTACAAAGCATTAAAGGCGAGAGGCGAAAGGTAAATTAAAACAGTTCATTCCTGAGCATACAAAATATACTTTTATTACTATTTTTTAGTGAGCAGCTCAGCAGCTCAACCTCAGAATTTTCATTAATGGAGAGAGAAAGATCGGAGAATCTGATAAACTAACATGCTGACAGTAGGCAGATAAAAACTTAAAACAGCACTTTAAATCATAAATCAAAATCTGTTCTTGTTATATGGCATACCTGTAAGTTAATTATTTCATTGTATTATAAAGTGCAGGATTTCTTTATCACTGCTTACTTCTTGTATCTGGGCCGTATGTAGATGACATTTTATGCATCTGCCAAAACTGGATTTTTCTGTTGGTTCCCAAAACACAGACCGTGACTTCTTCTAACATCTAATATCATATTAACAGAATGAGCTGGTAACATGACTTCATGTCTGGTTCAGGACTGTGCGTGGATTGGATTATTGTTGAATTTGAGCTAGGTTGGGTGATGTAAAATGTTTACACAGCTGAATCTGACCTTGAGTCACTTAACTCATTATTAATACAGTTCTGTTACCAGTGGCTGTCTGGTAAAAAGTCTATTATACAGACCTGGATTCCTGATCCTTCAGGAACAGTGATTGTCCAGACACAGTTGAGACTGTTGAGGTAAGGCTCAGGGAAGCCAGGAGACAAAATGGTGCCAGTCCGATGGGTCAGAGTGCCTCCGCATGGAACTGCAGGAAAAAAGGACGAATATGAGAAAACAAGTCACCAAATGTATCATTGGCTACAGACTGGACGTACAGAGATGCAGGAAGAGTATAGTATGCATAAATGTGCACATGTAAGTGACTATTAAAAAAATATGTTAATATTAATCATCTCCTTGATCTTTCTCCTCAAACATAGATGTGATTCTGCAGGTGGGATTAAGGATTTTTCTCCAAACT